>LGTU01001575.1:0-10473 GCA_001314425.1 Phytophthora pluvialis | reverse complement strand
TAGTCAAATGCATATCGAGTGGCTCTGAAGCCATGTACTGAGATCTTGTTAATAGAAGAGGTACCAAGTACCCCATCTGTCAAGGTGGCACGTAGTGTGGCTACACTTCGTGCGACCTTCGTGTAACCCCGTTACACGGGTCAGGAGGAGATCCGCGCGGACGTGGTGAACATCGTCGTCGAGGTCGACCCCACAAACTACGGAGAGGCCATGCGCAGCGCGCAGAAGCTGGGCTGGGCTGGTTGGAGGCTATGGTGGCCGAGCTGAAGGCTCTGGAAGAGAACGAGGTCTAGGAGGTGGCACGTTTGCCATCAGGAGTACGTGCCCTCCACACGGAGTGGGTGTACAAGACCAAGCGAGATGCAGAGGGGGCTATCGAGCGACCCAAAGCTCGACTTGTCGCCTGCGGGAACGAACAAGAGTTCGACGTCAACTATAGGATCACTTTGCGGCGGTGATTGACGTGTCGAGCGTAAAGCTTATATTTGTTCTGGCCAGGAAATGTAGAGTCCCGGCAAAGCACGGGGATGTGCCCAATACGTACGTTAAGGCGGAGAACGGTAGAATTGCACAGACAAGACGGGCAAATCACACAGACGACCAGGTATAATCACATACGAATAGGAATAAGCACAGAAAACATTGTCACACGGTGTAAATCCACAGATCTGACCGAGAAAAACACAAATAGTGCTAGTAATATGGTGTTACACATCGATTTGTTGTCCCGAGTCGGGGTGGGCAGCTAGCGTGCCAGGCATTCCGGTACTGGATCGAGTCCGTGCTCCTGGGCCAATCCTTGGCCCGACGGCCATGATCACTCTCGTCGACGGCATGGCTACGCCCGGAGTGTGCCACATGGTATGAGTGCTAAGGCTCAGTACACTCTCTCGGCGAGGTATCTCAGTGGAAGTTGCGAGGTACCTGGCTCAGTCCAGGTGGCTGGAAGGAGGGTGGATGCGGAGTGTCCGCTAACAAGTGTACCAAGTCGTGGGCTGGGCGACGTGGTGAGCGTTGCACGATGTGCGAGGCTGCGGCGGTGGCGAACGTGAGGATGGACCGCCTCAGGGGGCGGATGTCATTAAGGTGAGCTAGGTGGTGGCTAAAGGAGTGGGCTCATGTTTATGAGTAAAGTCGGTGGGAAGCCGACGAGGTAGTTGAACAGTCAGCCGTACATTTTCCCTGCTATACATAAGAGAGATTCAAGGGAGAGAGATTGCAGATTTCTTCAAAGCGTTCTACTTCTACTTCTAAGCGTTCCTGACTTCAAGCTACTCCTGAACAAGCCTGTACTCCCAAACAGCCCCCGGATAGCCGGCCCACGTCAGAGGGAGGTGCGCGACATTTGGTGGAGAAGCAGGCGAACTCGATTCGCAGATCGCGCTGGTCCAGGATATAGGACAGCAAGCGATCCTCACGGAGTTCACGGAGCTCCTGGGCAGTATAGCCCCGAAGAGAGACCCACTTCCAGAAGAGGTCCTCCGCCTCGACTTTCGTCAAGGAGCTGCCTGCTCGGAACGGTGGAGGTATGGACGGACGGAACGGCGGGGCGCCTCAGGGCCAGCGTGCGTGCTTCTTGTATGGAGATACTATCCACATGGTAGCTCAGCGCCCTACTCGAGCAGCTATCACTCGTCTGGTCTCGCAAGGTGCGACGCCATCCGCGGCTGCTCAAGGATCCGGTCAGTCCCAACAATGGTGGGGGCAGCAGGAAGGGGAGAGAGAAAATGTCGCTCTTTCTTCTTGTCACTGGGACGACACGGGATGGAACGCTCTTGGTACTGGACTAGCCAGTGAGCCTGAGAGGGTTCCGGGGTACGATGGAATGCTACCTGCGGTATCGACGATGTATGAAACGACAGGAATTGCTGTGAACGAGATGGAGACGAGAAACTTTGTGTACGACGAGAGACGCTCTAGTTGGGAAGGAGTCACGCCGGTGGACGGCGCTGAGATGACTGCAACCTTGGCTCAAGGAGACGCCTGTACTGTGAGTACTGATATGAAGGAAGACTATGAAGACGACGCTGCGAGGAGTGGCGTCGAGCTGCCGAACGAGACTGCTACGGAGACCCCGGGCGGCCTAGAGAATGCTGAGGAAGAAAGAGATGACGAGTGCTGTGAGCTCGTCGAGGACAGGGACGTCCTGAACGTGGGCTACGGTTCAAGTAGTTGTGACACGAACGGACACCAGACGGAGGTTCAAGTGGCCGAGTCCGGAGATTGTGAGGAACCCTTCGCTGAGATAGAGACCGTGTATGAGAACTTTGGAATCACGGTGTGCTCTAACAGCGAGGGTAATGGGGATGCGTCGAGGCTTAATGACGTGGAGTTCCCTGAAGATTCCGATTCCCAAGAAGTGGACACTCCAAGGCGGAGTGTTAGGCCCTTGGACGAGGCTGGGACTGTGCTCTCTCTTCCCCGCGAGGCTTCGAGAGGATATGAAGGGTGCAAGGGCGTTGTCCCAGGGAGGGCGGGATCGAACTTGCTTGATGATTGTGAAGACGACGCACTGCAGACACTTGGTGAAGACGGTTTGATCGCCCGACTCGAGCACGTGACAAGCGTTACTGGACTTGGGAACGCCCGTGCTCCTAACAAAGAAGAAGTACCCTCCTCTGAGGATGAAAGGGACCCCGACCGGAGGAAGGAGGAGGAGCTTAAACACTTCCTCACAAGAGGCTGTTCACGGCGGAGGAGCTCGATGCTCTTGAAGGAGAAGCTGACACAGGGGCTGCCGAGGAGAAATAAGAATACGATAAGGAACCCGAGAAACGCTTGTACCCTAAAGCTGAGGGCCCGGATGAAAAGGAACGCTGAGCAACACAAGGAACTAACGCAGAAAGAATTAAGCGCGATCCTGGATATCCCGGTTGAAACTCTGGCCAGAACTCGAGAGTTGTCGCCTGGAACGCTGTCGCAGCCCGAGTACTGGCTGAACTGGTTCAAGGAGACGCTAGCCTCCTCTGCCGAAGCCAAGAGGGCGAACCGCAACTTCCACGAGGGTACTTCTGGCCCTGACATAATCGCGCTGGTCGCTGCGGGACAATCTAGCGCTTCGGACGACAGAGACGTCGGGGGCGNGGGGGGGGGGGGGGGGGTCAACTCTTTGAACTCCGAAAACTTACGAGGTCAGAGGAACAAGGTCACAAGAGTACCGGTAGAAGTTGGTTTGCCGACGGTAGAGGGAAACCTCGTGATTGACCTTAAGGGTTTCAAGGAGTGTTCGGCGGAAGCTGTTGCGGTCGTATACGAGGAAGCTGTCACCCTTGGCGATCAACCGGAGTGGTGTCAAGCCACGGTACGCCTGACCGCGTATCTCCTTACAAGACAGGACGAGGTGAACCAAACGGAACTGTGTCAGTCCTGCCTGGAGAGTGCGTTTCTTTCTCCGATGTCCGACAAGGACGCAGATTCGCGTGGCCGTGCCGCGGACATGGTGGACAGCCTGTTGGGGAACGTTGTGGAGGATCTCAGAGTTCGAGTTGTCGCTATCATCGCCGATCGATACGACGAGCTGTCCGGTCTCATGCGGGACAATATGAGGACTCGAGACTCCTCGTGCTGCTGTCGCGGTAACCGTGCTGGGTCTCGTTCGGACAAGCGTCCAGTCAAACGTGTGAGCTTCAACTGTTCCTCCTTATTCGCGGAGCGATCCGAGGCATGTGGAGACTTCGAGGTCGATTCCGACTCGGAAGGCGATCTGAACTAGTATGTTTACGTGGTTCGTGACGACCGGAGCCGAAGATGCGAACGGACGCCAGGGCTACGCGCTGTACCTGAGACCCCGGACGAGGAATTGGGCTCCGATGACGAGGACGACCGCCGAGTTCCCGACGGCAAGCGGGTGATCGGTTCCGCTGGTGGTGTCGAGGCGCTATCTGCGGGACACCTCGATTGTCTCCCTGCCGAGATGCTGATAGACATGGGGGATGTTGCTAGCCTGGTCGACTCGCGCATTCTCCGACGTCTAGGACGAGCGCAGGAACCGCTGCGTCCTTATACTAGAGGTCTGAACAGTGCATCTGGACACAAGCTCAAGATTAAGGGTGTCATCGACCTGCCCATGCGCCTAGGTATCCGTGAGAAGGCGCGATCGTTCGTCGTCGTCGACCGACTGCACGTGAATGCGATCCTCGGCACCGATACCCTCAAAGCGTACCGTGCTGTCGTTGATTTGGACGAGAACACGCTCCTGCTGAAGGATACGGGCGAAGTGTTCCCTCTCGCGTCTCCTCGTGTCGAAGAGATGTACAACTCGCGTGTGAGCTTGACGATTGGTCTGCGACCTGGGGGTCAAGCGTTAGTGGTGACTGACGTGATCAGTGAAGTTCGTGAAGGAACGACTGATCTCGTAGAGGGTGTGCCCGACCTGGATGGTACTGTCCGAGTGACCCGAACGCTGTGATGCGTCCAAGGCGATAAGCTCGTTGTAGAGATTTGCAACGCCTCGACTGAGGAAGTGGTGATTCGAAAAGGAACTGTGTTGGCGGCGGCCACGGTGGTCCCCGAAACGGCTTTCGGCTTTGAGCACTCTAGCACCCCGACGGGATCGTCGCCCGAGGACAAGTCCTGCGACCCCTCGGTGAATTCCGCCTGGGTCGACTCTGCCATCAGTGCGGTCTCATCAGGATCCTCTCCGACACGTGAGCCTATGCCCGATATGGAGAAGGCTTTGCGAGAGGTCCCTGACGTCGACTTCGCAGACTCGAAGCTGGGGGATGAGCAAAAGGAACTCATGAGGAGCATCATCGAGTCCTTCTACGACAAGTTTGTCGAGACGTCCATGACGCCTGGCCGAATCCATCTACTCAAGTTCTCGATTGACACGGGATCTCAGCCTCCGATCAAGCAACGTCCCTGCCGAGTGTCCAAGGCTGAGGGTGACGTAATGAAAGCCGAAATTCGACAGTGTCTCGAACTCGGTCACATCCGTCCGTCGACCAGCCCCTGGGCTAGCCCTGTGCTCATGATCCGAAAACCCGACGGGGGTATACGCTTCTGCATCGACTACCGTCGGTTGAATGCTGTGACGATAAAGGACTGCTACCCCATGCATTTTATCGACGACATTCTGGATGTGCTCGGGAACGCTAAGTTATTCTCTACCATGGGTATCGCTTCTGGTTATTGGAACGTTCCCATGGCTGAGGACAGTGTCGAGAAGACAGCGTTCACCTACAAGTACGGACTGTTCGAATGGCTGGTTATGCCGTTTGGCTTGTGTAATGCCGTGCCCGCCTTCGAGAGGCTGATGGAAAACGTGCTCGTGGACTTGAAGTGGCGAACTTGTTTAGTTTATCTTGACGATTGAGTGGTGTTCAGCAACGACTTTCCGACCCATATCGTGCGGTTGAAACAAGTGTTGCAGCGTTTCCGGGACGCGGGATTCAAGCTCAAGATGAAGAAGTGTCGGTGGGAGCGTGACCAAGTGGCGTTCTTGGGGCATATTGTGACGCCCTCCGGCATCCTGCCAAACCACGAGAAGGTGAAAGCGGTGGTGAACGTGCAGAGACCTCACGACCTTCATACCGTTCGAGCTTTCCTGGGACTCACTAGCTACTTTCGGAGGTACATCCCTGGGTATGCGCACCCATCGAGCGTCTGAAGAGGAAGGGTATGCAGTTCGTATGGAGTGATGACTGTGAAGGTGCCTTTTTGCAGCTCAAACGTCGTTTGATCGAACCGCCTATCCTCGTGTACCCTGACTTTTCCAAGCGCTTCCAGCTGTATGTGGACTCCTCGAAGTTAGCGGTGGGAGCGTGCCTCATGCAGACGGTGAACGGTCGTAGCCGTGTGGTGGCTTATGCGAGCAAACTACTGGTGGGATCGGAGAAGAACTGGATACACAAAGAGGATGGTACTTCCGAGATTGAGTGCTGGGGCGTGGTGTGGGCCACGAGGAAGTTTCGCTGCTACCTCGATTGACAGGAGTTCGATCTATACACTGATCATAAGGCGCGAACCTGGGTCTTCAACGACACTAACCGTACCAGTAATGCGAAGCTAGCGCGTTGGGCCGTGGAGCTCTCCCAGTTGCGTGTTAAGGTGTACCACAAGGCCGGTACCTTGATGGGGCACGCTGACGGCCTTTCGAGGCTGCACCAGAACACGGTAAGCGCGCTAACTATGGAAGATCTCCTGAACGACGCTATCGACAGTAGTAGTGGTCGCGCTCAAGTCGGGGAGGGACCAGGAAGGTGACATGGAGCTCGAACAGTCTGCGGAGTGGGAGCGTCTTGGCGAAGTCGGGGAGAGAGTCCCTTCTGTCGCGGGACTCCCTCCGCCCGGTGACGGGTTGGAACCTCACGAACCAGGGGGTGAACTGCCAGAGGGGGGGGGGGGGGGGGGGGCGAAGACACGGAGGGCCTTCCTCGCCTCCAGACGAACAGAGTAGATGAGGACCCTACCGCACTAGAGCTTGTGTCTACTGTGGACCGTATCGGTCTCGATCGGGAGCGCTTCCTGGAGGAACAGAAGCGTACGCCGTGGGTCCAAGCCTTGATCGCTTTCCTGGAAGAAGGAGCTCTGGCGTTGGACGCTCAGCTCCGAGTAAGGACTTTGCAGATGGCCCCGTATTACGTGGTACGAAACGGGATCTTGATGCGACGAGTTCACTTGAGGGCTCGAGCCAGTCCTGCCCGATCTATCTCGGTTCCCGTCATCCCGTTGCTATTCATTGAGACGGTTCTACACTATTGTCACTCAGACGTGCTGGCTGCCCATGTGGGGCTGACAAAGACTATCGATAAAGTACGCAAGCATGCCTATTGGCAAGGCTGGAAGCGAGACGTGGCGGAGTACGACCGCGCCTACTCGGTCTGTGGGAGCGGAAAAGGGTATCGTTCCTGGACGAACGGCCTCATGCAGAAGATGCCGGTACAAGAGCTATCAGGGCCATTCTCACTGCTCGTAGTTGAAGCCATAGGTCCGCTGGTCACTGCTCCGCGTGGAAACAAGTACATTATGGTGTTCGCTGACTACTTCACTCGATGGACGGAAGTCTTTCCTGTAGCTACGCTCGACACGATCACCTTCGTGGATCTAATGGTGAACGATGTCATCTCCAGACACGGTGTTCCTGAACGCTTGTTGAGCGATCGTGGGTCGAATTTCATTTCGGGGCTGCCCAGTTGTTCTACGAAATGCTTGGTATCAAGGAGTTGTTTGGTGCTGCGTATCACCCTCAAACCCAAGGGCTCGTGGAATGCTTCAATGGGACTCTGATCCGCATGTTACCGATGTTCGTGAGCGAGACGCAGACGCAGACGGACTGGGACTTGTATTTGCCCCGAGTCCTGTTTGCTTATCGTACTTCCTATCATGAGGCTTTGGGCGATTCCCCTTTCTTCAGCATCTATGGTCGCGACCCCGTGCTGCCTCTGGACCTCGCCTTTCTCAACACTAACAAGGAGTAGAAGAGTAATGAAGTGGCAGCGTACCGTCGGCACCTTTATCTATCGCTTCGAGACTCTCGACGCATGATGGAGAGACAACTATTGAAGGCCCAGGATCGGCACGAACGACGACTAGCCGACCAGGTCTCGGTGGTCTTCGAGGACGGCGACCCGGTGTGGATCTACCAACACTTCAGAGCTCGACGGAATGAGCGGAAGACGAAGAAGCTTGCCTTCTCGTGGCACGTTCCTTGCCGTGTCGTCGGCAAAGTCGGGGAGAATGCTTATCGTGTATCGGTGCCGAGTCACCCTGATCGCGTGGTGACAGTGAATGTCAACCGCTTGAAGAGGTTCAAAGGCCGGTGGAGTCGACCATTCCTGAACGAAGTACCACCAGGAGTCGAGGGCGAGCCAGGGGTTGACGATAATGGCCCTTTGACGGCGGAAGAACTGCCAAGTTCGAGTTTTGTGGAACGCTTAACGATCGGTGATGAGGAGACGGCGTTCTCTGGCGTGAATCACTCGGTAGTATCGGTGCAGGCTAAGCGTATGAAGAACAATACCTGGTACTCACGGCTACTTACGAGACGTGCTGGAGGCCTACCGCGTCTCTTCTACCTGACTGTGCAACTCTAATAAAGGTGTTCGAGGAGACACAGCGAGATGAAGACGGATGGCCCGAACTTCGGCGCAGCATGCGGCTCGCCGAAGCTGATGCAGCCGTGGGTGCAGATGAGCTGCTCTTCTAAGTGGGAAGGGTGGCTCGAGACCGAGGTTCCCCGTGGAACGCTCGGCTTTGTATATTTGTATGTTTAATTTGACCGCACGGAAGGATCATACCGTGACGGGACCGAAGAATCGACTATGTGGATGATAATGCGCTTTCGGATCACGTTGGGGGCTCTTCGGATCGAGAGGAAAGGAGTTGATGAATAAGGAACGCTACTATGGGTGAGGAACTTATGAAGATACTAAGGACTACGCTTGAAGGGAGATCAGGTCGCTCGCCTGAGGAAGCCGAGGCTAGTAACTCTGCGAGCCGGGTCGATCTAGTCCCCGCCGGTTTCGCCGTCTCCGTCGTAATTAGTGCCATCGTCATTGGCATCTTCGTCATCCTGGCCTTGCGAATCACCTTGATCCCCGTCGTCGTCGTCTTGGGCTTCGTCGTCGTTGACGTTGTCGTCCGGTGCCAAGGCCGTGTAATTCCCGGTTGCGTCCTTGAACGGTGTCCATCCGCTCTTCTTCGCTGACTTGGGGCGGTACGGCGGCACGACAGGCATGACGTACGCGTTCTTGCGCGACTCTTCACTGATCGACTTCTCGAGCCAACGAATGCGGTCGTTGTTCGTCAGTTGCAGCCAGCTGCCCTGTGTGAGATCACCTGACCAGTGAGACTTGGCTTGGCGATTCGAAGTGATATCACGACGAATGCGAGCCAACGCGCGGTCGCTCGGTCTCTTGTCCTTGTCGGCCGCAGGATTCAGGGGGCCCGTGTATTCCAGGAGTGCAGGAAGAGACTGGAACCCTCCTTTGTCAATGTGGTACGGCTTGAGGGCGTCTTTGAGCCTCTTGTCGTAGGCCGGACGGTTCTTCTCGTACAACTCCAGCAAGCCGACCATCAAAGGACCGCTGTAAACTGTCGCGGCGGAAGAGTTCTTCCCGGGCATACCTCCCCACCACATCAAGTCACGATGACCGGTCGACTCCAAGCGTCCCAGGGAGTTGTAGTATCCCCAAGCTTCTGTGCAGAGGCTTAGGAAGCGATGCCGATCTTGAATTGCAACCATCTTCCGCCGGCGCCTTGACACTTGATCTTGCCCGCTCGGCAACGGTGCGTGGAGAGCCCACTCGAAGAACGCTTTGCGGAAGGTGTTCCAGAAACGCCAATGCGCCACGTGAATCTCGGGGTACACCATTGGGTCGTACCGCAAGATACGGTATGTCCACGAATACGCTCACTCGTACGGCGGGACATTGACGGCGCGCACTCGAGCGTAGAGCCGCTCTAAGTCGCGACGGACATCGTCGGGAGTGTGGGCCGCGAGGTTGAAGTCTAGAGCCGAGTTGGCATGTGCCGGAGTTGGAGCCTTCGCAGGAGGGGAGCGTGACCGTCTGCTCTTCTTCTTCTTCGGTTGGGCCTTGGCGGACGCTGAGCGAGTCACCGGAGAGAGACGACGCTTCGACTTGGGCTTGAACCGAGGATGATCCGGGGCGCTCGAGCTGACGCACTGCCGACCAGGGGTTGGAAGAACGAGGATTGGCCCGCTAAGGGCGTCGTGAACTTGGGCGGTCTCGTCAAGGACGGTCGCGGCAATGTCATCCAGGATCTCCAGGCCACAAGAGCTCTCGTTGACTGCGAAGTACTCTCGTAGCTCCGCCCAGAACGCTTCCTTGATGGCCAGTTGCTCCTCCTTGGACGGCGCCGACTGGACTGGTTCTTGGCGCTGGTCTTCTTCTTGAAGATGGCCTTCAGTTATTTGATCAGGTCGCGGTCGTCGTCCGAGCTCTGGTCGCTCATGCTTGCGACGGGCGAGTAGGGCGAAGTAAGCGTGTGGCGCTTGCGGATGTACCTGCTCAATCACCACGAAAAGAAGCGGGAACGTGTTTTGCCACGAACGCTATACGGCTTTACAAGTTTATGTACAACAGCTACTTCTGAATACCTACCAGCATGGTGCAGAAGACTTACCTGTAGAGATCCCTGCAGTGCCGATCGTGAGTTCACTCAAAGACCGACTGTTCCCTGAAGCCGGAGATCCACCGAGATCGTCCGCCTTGCCGAAGCCTGTACTACGCGATAGTGAACCCGAGCTAGTAGCCAGTCATGAGCAAGTGGGAGTGCAAGACGTATCCGTCCACCAGTTGGTGAAACCATCCAGAAATGCGGAGGCAAGCTGCCCGCAACATCCTGCTGAGCTGACAAAGACAAGAAAGTCAAAGTGTAACGGGGTTACACGAAGGTCGCACGTAGTGTAGCCACACTACGTGCCACCTTGACAGATGGGGTACTTGGTACCTCTTCTATTAACAAGATCTCAGTACATGGCTTCAGAGCCACTCGATATGCATTTGACTA
>LGTU01001572.1:0-10200 GCA_001314425.1 Phytophthora pluvialis | reverse complement strand
CCTTTAACACAATGTGTGTTCAGGAATCTCCGTTCAAGGACATGTTGCGTCCAAGAACTGAAGTGCGTCCAAGGCCTTGCGGCCAAGGGCTAGCGTACTCTGGAGGCTCGTACGTGCATAGGTTCAGCACTTGATCACTTGAATCAGGGGGCCAGCGGTTTGCACATGTTTTGTACGGCGTCGCTGGACTTGGCGAGTTCCGGTTGCGCGATATTGATGTGCGACCAGGGTCTAAGCAAGGCGGGACACCGCGTATGATGCATTCATACGGGCATTTTCGATTCCCTTTGGGGTCAACCCACTTGAGGGCGGGGGTGGCCTGGACGGAACGGCTGCGTTCAAGGATTCACATCTTGATCGCAGCCTTCCAGACCTTAAAGGCCCATCTTAGANGATCAATCAGAAGCCAGGGATCCATCGCGTCACTCGACAGTTTATGACTCCAGGGGGAAAATCCCATTCAGCCTCGTGTCACACACTGGTTTTCCACGTTGGACTTGATGTCAGTGTACTACCAAGTTCGCATGCGCGAAGAAGAATTCAAATTCACCGCATTCCAGTCGCCGAACGAAATCTGGGAGTATCTGATGCTGCCCATGGGAGTTTGCAACGCGCCAGCGACGATGCATCGATTGACGTCAAAACTGTTTCGTGAGCTAGAGAACACAAAGTCGTTTTACGACGACATGTACTCTTCACAAAGTCACCGAAGATCAAAGTTCACTTGGAAGCTCTCCGCAAGACCTTGGACATCTTGTGCGACAACAAATTTTACGTGAAACTCTCCAAGTGCATCTTCTGTGCGGAAGAGATTCCATGCCTCGGAGAATCCGTGGGACGAAACGGTGTGCGCATGGATCCGGACAAGGTTCAGACCATCAAGGACTGGCCTGTCCCAAGAACGCAAGAGGAGCTTTACAGCTTTCTTGGCTTGACCGGTTACGTCCAGCATTTTTGTCCAGACTTTGCGGCCTTAACTGGAAAACGTGCTGGTAAAGGAATTCACAAACGCGTACAGCAAGGACCGAGAGGCACAAACCATTAGGGTGGTGCACAGCGCCGAGGTCGTCACGTGGGAGACACCAAAACCAGAAGCAGTATCGTTGCTACTTCAAAGAGAACGATCTGATCTGGTACCAATCTCCTGCCGATGACGTTCCACGCGTTGTTGTGCCCAACAATGTCAAACTGCGACAACGGATCATCAGCAAATGTCATGAATCCAACTACGGAGGCCACCCAGGTGCCGAGCGCACGCAACTGACACTCACAAGACGATGATACTGGTCGAGGATGCTGAGGTCGATCCAGAAGTTCATAGCAGACTGTGAGCAATGTCGACGTAACAAGCCTTGTCGATGAAGTGTCGAGCAACACCATCTGCCGTCACCTTCTTAATTGTCGGAACGAAGTGACATCTCTTGGTCAAGCGATCGACGACTATCCAGATGAAATCGAACTCCCGCTTCGTTCGGGGTAAGTCCGTGATGGAGACCATCGAGATGGATCGCCAACGCTCATCCGGAATGCTCAGAGATTCGAGCAAACCACATCTGGAAACTTCATGGAATGCTGGCCAATGTCGTGTCCGATCTCGATAGGAAGTTCGTGTCTGCCTTCTGGCAGCACGTGTCCAAGTCCGTTGGAACAAAGCTCAGCACGATAGTAGCGCATCGAACACAAGGTGACGGTCAGCCTTAGCGGATGAACCGAACACTTGAGGAATATCTGAGGTGTTACGTAGGACCTCTTTAAGACGACTGGGACGTCCATCTCGTGAACGCTGAGTTTGCCGTGAACTCCACGGTGAACAGCAGTATCAAGATGGCACTGTTTGAGGTCGACCTCGAATATATCCCCCTCAACCCGTTTCAACTTGTGGCTGAGAATACGAGTAACGTGCCTGGCAGTCGCCAGGGCGCGGGGTTCCATGAACTCCAGGCTGTTATTCTGCATCGTAGCCGTGAAGCGCTTGCAGACGCTAAAAAAAAGAATGCGCGACGTCCACGACCGCAACCGCGAGGAGCAAGTCTATGACGTCGGTGATCGCGTGTATCTGAGCACCAAACACTTGGATCCAAAGCACACCAGTTTACCCAACTCGACCAAGTTCGGACCGAAGTGGATGGGCCCATACACCGTTGTACGGAAGGTGCACTGCAGCGGGGCTGCGTAGCGTAGTGCGTCAGAGGAAGACGTATGACTCTCCAAGTNAAGTGGTACCAAGTACCCCTTCCGTCAAGGTGGCACGTAGTGTGGCTACACTTCGTGCGACCTTCGTGTAACCCCGTTACATGCACAGTCACGCGTACGAACTGAACATCCAGGCTGGCAATAAGTTCCATCCAGTATATAACACGGGTTCGCTGAAGTCATACAAGGAACCTGATCGACAATCGAGGCCAGCTGACGTTGTTCTCGCTGACGGAACCGTCGGCCAACTCGTCAAACGGTGGTTTGGTAAACATCGTCACAATGGACACACCCAATTTTTTTTGTGGAGTGGGTGGGTGTAGAGATGAAGCATAAATGAAATGAGGGGGGGGCAAAAGCCTACATATATTCCCGGATTACATCCCCTTCAATTCCAGCTGCTTTGCTTTCTCGCGCCGTTCCCGTTTTGCCTGCTGCGTCCCCGTCTTGGGTTTACGATAGCGGCAAACGTACCCAGGTTTGAGAGCAACTCGCCTTAACCACTTGGTACGATCAAGCCACAGGAAGTTGGCGAGTAATCCAAACTCCACCGGTGTCCACCGGACCCATCCAGGACCTTGACTTCCTTGTCAGGACCTTCAACGACAACTGCGAAGCAATGACCGATGTCATTCTGACTCGCACTGGCCAAGTAAGTCCCCGGTTCCAAGGCTTGCACAAACATGACCAATTGCTCAGCTTTACAGTAAGACCCATCGAGCAACGTTTTCGGGGTCAACTCGTAATCGATTGGAACACTGTCGCACTGAAGCTTCTGGAAGAACTCAGTCACGTCTTCGCGAGATACGCCGTACTGAATGTGAGCTGGACGCGTACGTTCAAAGTCGTCCCACATCTTCATCGTCACCAGTCCCGGTTGACCAAGGTGGTAGAGAGCAGCCCGCAAGGCGTCAATGAGGCACTTACCCGAAGCAGACGCAGTATCACGGACGTAATTCCGCTCGTGGTACCCAGTATACAGTCTAGTAAAGCCAGAGGCTTTCCACTCGTCAACTTGCCCATCATCTCGGGGACCTGGTTGACGAGGAGTTCCACTCAGACCCAGCTCACTTGGAGGGGACGCCCCTGCCACTGGACCAAGTAGCAGCGATGTGGTGACTCACCCTGCGCGTCAAGCAAGCGTACGATGTCAGCTTCGTGACGGTAGTCCCATGGAGCAGCTGAATCGTATTGGTTCCGATGGTTCGTTGACGGATGTTTCGCTGGTGGTTGCGGCAGCGGTGGATGCCAGTCAGATGTCTCATCCCCACGCTGCAGGCGACGACGCAAAGGACGCCCGTCTTGGTCATCGTCAAACACACTCGAAGCATCAGCGGGCGGCACCGCGGGCGAGACAACAGACGGCGGTGAAGCCACAGCCGATTGCACGGAGTCACCCCAACAGGAACTTTCTCCCATAAGAGTATCGCAGTGCAGTTCCTGCAGGCGATCTTGAAATGCCTCGCCGGACTCGTCGGAATCGAAGGAAGCATCGCCAGGCGGCGACAGCGCAGGCGATGGTGGTGCAGGCGATAGCGGTGCAGACAACGAAGGCGACGGCGGTACTGGCGGTGGCGGAACCGAGGCGACAACAGCAGCGACAAGTGAGTGTTGCGCGGGCGATCGAGATGCCGGTAATGCCACAGGCGAAGATAGGACTGGCGTGCGCGCAATACGAGCCGTGGTGACACGGATCCCGGCCGTAGCTCGAAGCTCCACCAGCAGCGACGGAGAATCGGCGGGCGCTGTCCGCGAAGACGGCGTCACAGCAGAAGCAGCCGCAGAAGCGCTCTTGGAAACCATTGTGGTCGCTCCAAGGTGGAACTCACCCGAATCCAGTATAGCCTGGCCGCTTTGCAACGGCGGGGAAAGTAACACCGGTTCAGGCGAATTCCTGGAGGAACGACCGGACTAAGCGCTAGCTGGAAACTTTGGGAATGACAGGACGGATGAGGCGCCAAGCCAGAGGGAGAGTGAGTGCATGCGGATTGGCTATGGTTGTAGCCAATAGGATGGGGTCTAGAACTATTCAGTATTAGTATAATATATGGAACTAATATATAGCAGATGTGCGGTGGTTGTGGAGGCCACGCGGTCTCCATTTACCCGAACTGCTGGGGACGGCTCACTCTACTTCTAGCCGCCCTCCCTCAAAGATATACGCTTCAAGATACACTTTCGCTAACAAGTATAGCAAGTTGATCGTCATCGGGCGGTTGGTGTGGTACACATTTCATAAAATCGTCCGATACGAGCAAAAATATTAAATATTTCATAAATATGAAAATGTCAGCTGGTATGAGTGGTTACCTAAAGCTCCAGCCGAATGCTTTTGTGGAGCTCGATTTCACACGAATGGTTCTTGGAATAGATGTGAAGGCAATCTTGTGCGCTAACTGTTTGACTGTAGCTCTGTTTTTCATTTCTGCTTTGATTTTGGCCTCAAAACACGCTTTGGGGCTATTATCAGAACTTATCAAGCTTCAAGTTAGACCTAATTATCACTTCTCCATACAAAAAATAAGGCTACGGGGGCGGTGGACCCAATAATATCAAATACGGAGGTTATCACCGTATACAACCCTAATCTTAAACAGGTTCATCTGCACAAAAATTGACGGGTTCACACATTCAAACTACAAACGCCACACTGTACGGCGCATGTTTGCGAATCATTAGAACTAAGGCACTCGTTGCTGCGCCCAACAGAGAAAATGTGACGAGGCACCTGCACCCCAACCAATCCCAAAACATGCCCGAACGAGACCATCCAGTACCCGACTTCGACGATGAATGTCCTTCCCCAGTATACGACCGCTGCTTGCGTGTGCAAGGTGATGAATGCGTACTCAAAATGTGCAACATATCTCCGATCGAATTCGAGAGGCTCTGGGATTCTCTAGAGGATCATATCCTCGGTCACTGGAACGTGGGCAGAGGCAAGAAGAGCACCACCGCTCCAAAAGATATTCTGTTTATGGCGCTTGCTGCTCTCAAGCACTGTGGCAGTTGGGATTGGGTGTCCGCGATGTTCGAGATGAACTCGTCGCCGTTCCAGAAGATAGTCAAGAAGCTCGTCACGATGATCGAGCCCTACCTGTACCAGACCTTCGTTGAAGATGAAGAAAGACGATGGATGATGCAGCAGCTGAAGCTCACTGATAACACGTTTGCTAACTTTCCTTGCACTTGGTATGCGACTAATGTTACTTTTCAGCAGTCGGAGATCCCTGGTGTCGGCTACAACGAGGCCAAGCAGTACTTTAGCGGCAAGCACCATCTATATGAGCTGAAAGTCGAAGTCTCTGAGCTTCCGATTGGGGTGGCGTTCAACTGACCGAATTGGGAACCTGGCAGCGTTGCGGACGTAAGTATTTTTCGAGCCAGTAAGACGTTTCACATCTCCGCAACGCAGAAGTTGCCGGGGGAGGATCGCCTCAATGACGAAGGGCCGTTAGTGGACCGTTACGAGCATGGTTGGGCTGTACTTGTGGATAAAGGATACCAGGGCTTAGCAGACGAGGCAACCATGTGTTGCATCGGGGTATCTCCTTTACTAGCCCGTTGCCCCGCTTTAGTTCTAGAGAGTGAGTACTGTGCCCAAATGGGTTAGGTGAAACCTGAACCAGTTGTTAACCTACCCCATCAGCTGAACGTTTCAATATCCGTCCGGTGTATAACGTCTCCCCCTCCTGTATACCCCCTCATCACCCACCACTCATTCACAAAAATAGCGGTCGAGGTGGGAAACGGTCGGTATGGGGCGCGACCTGCGCGTGAAAGCGGCGGTGAGAGCGCCGTCCCAAGCGTCCGATCCAGGTGGAGCGGGTAGCGACACCTCGGACTACTCATCGTCAGCCGTGTCCAGCGATGTAGAATGGGTGGACTCGTCGACCGAGACATCTTCTGCGACAAGCGTGCCATGCACGACCAGGCAAGGCGATTCAGACGAACGGGCTTCCGTTGATGGAGCGGACGACCAGCTCACTGTTCTAGCCCCTCCTCTTGAAAAGACTCGATTCGACTCTTGGGTGGATCTGGCGAGCTATCGGTAAGAGTACATGGGCAAAACTCAGGATCTGGCGAGCTATCTGCAAGAGTACATGGGCAAAATGTACCAGGTATGTTGTTTCCGTTGTATTAATGTGGTGCTTAGTCTAAAGGTGTTTGTATCCTTCGACAGAGCTTTTGCGTTCGAACCAACGATAAAGTGAAGGGAAGAGTGAAGGGAAGAAACAAGAAGATGCGGGCGACGGGTAAATCACCGCTCTTGCCGGATGAATGGGTGTATTATGGGAGGACTTTCATCTGCACCCACGCTGGCACCTACAAGCCTCGTGGCCAATGGAAGAGAAAGTGGCAGCCATCAAGGGCACTGGAATGCGGTGCACAGGTATGGTGTTTGACATAATTGAGATCAGTTGGGCCTAGTTGAGCTCGGGTGGGCATGGATGTACTAACGTGGTGTATGTATTGGTCCGCTAGCTCAATGCCTTCGTTCAGGTTGGGGACCCTACGATTCCAACATTTGTGTTGCGGATTACTTGCTTGTGTTTGAATTTTTTGTGGAGCCAAGCCGCTTAGACTTTTGGGCAAGAATACCCTTCAGTGTATGCGATATCGCTACCTTAGTAGGGGCAGGCTAAGATTCAACACCAATGCATTACTTCATGTTATGGAAGAATTGTTGTATGTTGCAGGGAGCTGGGGATGACATGAGCAAAATGGAGAGCACCTCTGCGCTGTGCAGTACACGTGCCAAGCTGTACCCTTCTGTGTAAACCCACGAATAGGTGTGTATACCCGATTGCACTGGCTTTCTTGAGTTGGGGTTCGTTTGGGTGCTATATATTAGGCTTACCAATAGTCTGACGTCCTCTTCGTGGCCACGCGTGGCTGACCAACTGCTTCCCTCTGTGAGGCCAAGGGCCACCACGCGCAATGACCGTCCTACCAATACGCGAGGAGTCGGTCAGCAGGCTCTTCTGATGGGTACACGGGTACCCAGGCAGATCAATAACTTTCTAACATTAATCTACATACAAATACTTCTGTTTGAGTACAAATCTCAAGATCTGACTCGGCGTCATACATCGTGGCCAAAATTACCGACCGATCGTTCAGATTGATAGTCACCTCTCGTGGCAAGAGAGTTTGCGATTTTGGGAAATGAGTAAGCGCAAATATGTGGATCTTTACAGTGTATTTATTTGTTTTGATTCTTTATACGCGCAGATTAGCCCAGTCCGATAGTGTTTGACTGTTCAGATGCGTGTACTAGAGTGCCACTGCGTTTGCACCCAACTTGGACCAAGTGAATAAGAGAGTGTGCGGATTGGAGAAAGGAGTAAGCGCAAATATGTAGTGTATTTATTTGTTTTGATTTTTTATACGCGCAGGTTAGCCCAGTCCGAAAGTGCTTGACTGTTCAGATGCGTGTACTAGAGTGCCACTGTGTTTGCACGCAACTTGGACCAAGTGAATAAGAGCATCCACAACGGCTGGAGAAACGTAAATTTACGGACGTTTGTGTGTACAAATATGAGTTTACGCTCACTGCACCGGTGGTGATAAATTTGCCTTACAATGTTAGGGGTTGTCAATGCTGGCAGCAGCAAGTCGTTTTTTTTTCTGCGCAAGTCGGCGATTTTTTCAAGGTCTATGATTGGCTGGAAAAAAATCCCGCCAACGGAAAAAAAAATCGTGCAAGTCGAGCAGCAGCAAGTGATTTTTTTTGCAGGAGATCGACCCTCCAGACGAGATCCTTCGTGTTTGCCGCCATGGTGTCGTGCAAATGGAAATCGTGTCGCCGAGTAGACAAATCCACCAGCGAAGACTCGCGCTTGGTGACATGTGACAACAACAGCTGCTCTGAAAGCGTTCACCACGCTTGTTTGACCAGCATATTCGCTGCGTTCGGTGCATAGGATTAATTCCCGAGGACAGGCTGTGGAAAACGGTGCTGCAACGCCGTCATGAAGCCCAGCGTCAGGTGAAGACTACACACACATACAGTAATCGCTTCCAGCGGCCCTCTCGGCGTCGGTACAATAACGGCCTTCGAAGTACCGGGAGTCAAGCACCTGCCCGTACGCTGCCGCGTGGTAAATGTCCAGGTCATCGCCACTGCTGTTATCTTCATCTAGCAGGTAGCGCACCGCCGCAGTTTCTCTCCAGGCGTCGACGACTGCTTTTAGTTTGCTAACAGCAATTTGCCGCGGACTTCGACGTGGCATACGTCTAGCCCAGCACCCCTGGCTGGTGACAGAGGGCAGCAATCGACGGAAATGCACATGAAGTTAGCAATTGAGCATCCGCTGGCCGACAGGAAGTTGCCAAACAGCGTTGACGTACGAAGACTGTGGTGGGGCTTGGGGGGGGGGCCTCGACGGACAGCAGAAGAAAAAAACTGTATCTGCTGCGGTGAGAGGAAACAGGGGTGGTCGTTCTCTCCTCTTGTGATTGGCTTAAAATGAATACCCTCGGAGTCTCGATAAAAAAAAACTCCTTGCTGTTGACAGCATTGACAACCCCTGTTATACGGCTCATTTTTTTTGGCCAAATTCGCTTACAGTTTGCGATCTGTGCAATGCATAGAAATGCTACGCCCCCTGTGGTTGCGAGAAAACCATCACGCGCCCTCATGTCGAACATGCCGCCAGTTCCCAGACTCTCCGCGCCTCAGGGCGATAGTCGAGCAAGCCGAGCACCCTAGACCATCCAGGGCACTATCCAGGCCACCGTGCGAGCGTCGACGGGACGACATACTGTACTGTATATATTTTGATGTGGGATGCGTATCGAATTGTCTCTGGGTAGACCGGTGCAAATGGGTGGGCTTTAAAATGTATTGTCTAAATAGTCATACGTGTATCTTAGCCCAACCGATAAACGTGTTGCTTTCAATCGGGAGATTGCGGGTTGAGCCTTGTTTCGGCCGAGTTTTGTAAATCTTATTTTTGTATGCCCCACTCTAATTTTTTTGTTTGCAAGCCCGCCGGAGGGCGGCCCACCAGCCCAACTAACCCAGACCTAACCAAAATCACCGCCGCGTAGCAGCGACGCTCGTCTAGTGCTGGGCTTAAGTAAAATAACAACATAGCATTCTTTGCGTCGGACACGGATACCCACTGAAAAAAAGGAAATAAAAAACCATCGGTCTTTATCAAACATCACAAGCTTTTTGGTAATTAACACACAAAGTATACTACAACTAACAATAAATCGGATCACAACTGCCACATGTACGTGAGGTTCGACTACATCTATACGCAACCGGCATGGCTAATTGAACAAATCATACCTTCTCGGCCTTTTGGCTAAGATCAAGTGTAGTATCTGTTCTAATCAGTGTGAAAACTGGTTTCCTGGCTTTTTGCCGGGTCTTTTTCACATTCATTTTTGGAACGCCCGACCTGTCTAGCTTGCTAGCGAGGCTGGGACGGTCTCCGGGGGCTTCCACCTTTCCCCCGCGAGGCCAACTACATTGCTTGCATCTTCCTACACTCCGCATTTCCTCGTTGCGTCCTCCTCGGTCCCTCGCCCTTTTTGGCCAATCAGATCGCTCCAATGCGATTTTTTTGGTCAATCAGGGAGCGCTCGCCGTCCACCGACAGCGAGTGCTCCACGGCCAGCCATTCCAGCCTCGCCAGCGACGCGTCTTTCTATAGCGCGGCGTCTGGCGAGGAGTCCGATGGGTACATCGACCCCGGCTCTGGCCACTTAGGGGTTCGGTTACACATCGGCACCCCCGTTTTGGGCTCGGCTGAGCCCATAATGGGAGCGCCGGACCGTCCGCGCGCCGTGCCGCTGCTCGGCACCGGTGGCGCCTCTGCTGCCGAAACTTCGGGCACGGGTCGTCGACCCGCCGCGCCCATTGCCCCCCAAGCCCCGACGCGTGTCGCGCCCTCAGGCGCCCAAGCCAGAGCCCGCCCCGCGGCTGCCACGTCGCGTCGCTTCGCGGCGACTGCGACCGTCGGTGGACCCCCGGACAGCGACGGGCCGGCC
>LGTU01001568.1:0-13527 GCA_001314425.1 Phytophthora pluvialis | reverse complement strand
AGAAGCACTTACGAATCATCTTGAAACGTCGTAATGACATTATCTTTTCGAGGCCAGATGAACTTTCGCTGCCTAGGATTGTGTCCTCAGGTTGCACATCCCAGTAGTTCGCGTATTCGCCTTTGTCGTTGATACTCATAAAAAAGAGAACTTCAATAAACTTCATCAATTCCGAGGGCGTAACCAGAGGCAGTAACCGAACGTCTTTCACAACTGCGTATGCATTTGTCTCATTCACGACCTGGCGCCAAAAATAAAGTGGTATGCATGCGAAAAAGCTGGAGGCAGCCGAATGAGTGAACAGGTAAGTGCCTTCAGGACGCGCACGTGTCGTGCCTGAGCCATCACTATGACTGTACAAATCCGTCGGAGCGTCTAACTGGATCCTAGGATCAAACTTCATGCTTCTGATTGCTTCGACTTCCTTCAACTGGTAGGAAGCAACTGATTTGTGTCGAACTCAACTGGTACTCCTTCTTCTCCTTCCACTTCAACCAGCTCCTCTAAAACTGCATCAGAGGGAATGCTTCCATTTTCTGGGACCGCAGTTAACGCATTCCACGTTGGTTTCGACGCTGTTCGTGTGAGATCTCGGTAGGTTTCAATTCAGCGCTGAAGAATGCCAACCGGAACAAAATGGGTATGTTTCTGGAATATCGTGTCTAGCCAACGAACCTCGTAGAGAACGACTTGCCGATTTATAACCCTTTCGCAAACGCGACCCATAATGTAGGCAGCACCCACTTGCTTAAAAGTTGAAGCCAGCTTCTTTGGCCATCAGCCATTTTTCTCGCGAAGGTGAAAACGCAACCAAGCTGTTCACGTACATCACGGGACTTCCTGTCGAAACGGTTGAATGATTCCCTTCACCCCGTACTGCAGTACCAAATTTAGCACCAACTCCACTACCACGAGAATCGTCACAATTCTCCATCACTACACGTCGGGCGGCACGTTTGCCCGCTATGGCAGCGCCTCGACCAGCGTCACTGCCGCCTCGGACTGCACCAACCCCAGTATCAACCGAATCGTCACTGCCATCCACCGCTGCACGTCGGGCAGTTCGTTTGTTTCGTTCAGCAGCGCCTTGACCAGCGCTGCCAACGCCATGATATTCTGCAACGCTACTGTTATGCGCTGCTACACATCGGGTGGCACGTTTGCACGCTTTGGTGGCACCTCGACTAGTGTCACTGGCGACTGGGGCAGCATTATCCACAGCAACAACACCGCCATCGCTGGGATCACCTCTGTTCACATGTGCAGCGCGGTGAAAGACCCGTTTGTCACCTTCAGCTGCGTCTCGAGCAGCACCACCGCCATCAAATGGGACACTGGTTATAGCCCCAACTCTGCTATCATTGGTGTTGGCTTCATGCACACATGCTGCGCTTTTACCAGCTTTGGTAGCGCCTTGACGAATACCATCAGCAGCAAGATCCACTGCCACAACTGGTAGCGCTTCAATGTTATGTGTATCTGTGAGCGATGTCCTTGGCGGCAGAACGCGTACTGTGTCTCAATTCCGCTCGATTATTTTGTCGTTTAGCTGTGTGTAGTAATCAACGAGAGATCATTCTCCGAGGAAATAATTACTGCCCTCGTCGCCATTGGGACTGTGACCGGCCTTCACATAGCGATATCTGGTATCGAGACTGCGTCGAGGCGGGGGTTTAGCTGTCCAGCCATCGCGACGGAGAATTCGCCATATTTCTTTGAACAATATGCTATCATCTGACAGCAAACTCCGTATTTGTTAGGCACGCATGAAATGGTTTAAACGGGAATAATATAAATGATTACCTCGCGATTCAGCAGCTGCATCTTCATTCACCGACCGGGATGGCGTTCGCCGGCGCTTTGCCACGCCTTGGGAATCTGAAGGCTCTCGCTTGTCACTGCGCTGCATCGTCGCCCCAACGAGTGATTTCGAAAGTGAGAGTCTAGCTCCCGCCCCCATAACCGATTCAGCTTTACAATCATTTCAAATACAAAGCGTTAGATATCGGCAAGCTGATTGAAGCAGAAATTAGAGGTAATAGAGATTTGCGTCGCAACAGTAGCATTAGTATGCATCGCCCGTGGAAGATGAGCCTCGTGCGTACCTCGTGAAAGATATAGCGAAGATACGGCCGGTCCAACTCGTATCAGGGGGACTGCTCGTGCCGGCTGTGCCGGAGCTTCAGCCAATCGCGTGAAGCCTGTACCCTTTTAGTTGGGCGTCTCTTGGAAAATACGTGTTTTTGACCTATCATAACCCGTGCTCAGATGGCATGGATGGCGGCATGTTGCCTCCTTTGACAGTGTACCCACTTTGCCGGATCAGGATGGATACACGTCGATGGGGGCATTCTACCTCCTTCCATTTTTCGAATATCTTGATTTTGTATAGTATACAAAGTCAATATGTTTGCGAAAGGGTTAATTGTATGCACAACGGTTTAATTGTATGCCGAAGCCCGCCAGTTTCCGTGCACGGAGTTTCCATTGTTTTGGGGATTATATAGTTTTTCTGTTCCTAGACTAAAAATGCATTATGCACACAGTTGCGGTCCCTCCTGCAGCTCGCTTAGGCCAACACGACGGTGTGTCCCATCCGGAAGGAATAGTTGATCACCGTAGCCAAATCTTCCACATCCAGTGGTGTCACTTCCTTGAGTTCTTCATACTCAATGCACCAGTACAGCTTTCCCCCAAGAGTGAATGGTGGCTTGACTTAGCCGACGTAGTTCTGCTCTGTTTCCTCGCCGTTGTCGTTGGTTGAGACCCAGGACCGTGTAATGCTCCAATTGATCACACTTGCTGGCTTCTGCACGAGTCACTTCACCAGCGCTCCAATTGTGTACTGTGTTTTCCGAGCGCCATCACGGTCGAGACACCTAGTCTTCTTTCTAGGTCGTCCTGGTGGCTTCCGTGCAGGTAAGCCCCGGAGCATGACTTCGAGGCCAATCCCATCAACAAGGTGAAGGCACGCCAATATGTGCCCACAGAGCCAACCTGTTTGGTACAACGCCTTACAGTCCCACTTGACCTTCTCAAGAATTGTCTCGATTTCTTCCAGGCTCCACGGCGGGTTGTTCTAGTCGTGATGAAATGGGGTACGTTCCAGTACTTTCACGACGTGAAGCGACAGGTACCGAAGCCGGATGATCTCCACTTTCTCGTTGTGCCTGAGAACACCGCTAAGGAGATTTTGTACGTCTTGGTTCGATTAGCGTTCACTGTGACGGGTTGTCACACAAGCACGTTGCACAGAGGAAGTGTGTGCTTTGGAGTTTATACAAACTCCCAGTGAACGACAGTTCACTTAGTCCCTGGCCTGAAGGNAGATACCTATAATGAAACCTATATAAATGCCCCAGAGCCCGGATTGGGTGGCTCTCAGGACTTCATGGCATATGTAGCCATGTAGGAAGTGATACGATCACTTTCGAGAGGGTAACCATGTTACCCGAATGTAACCCGTTACATTCACCTTCAGCCCGTACAAATTGTCGTCTCGAACAACATAGTGGTCGGTGTTGAAGTAGTACTCCTGGATACCACGGATGAACCACCGCGACTTCCGTGTGTGCGTCGGGTAGTGGTTGTCATATGCACATTGATGGACAGCAGCCTGTAACAGATCTGATCCCACTGGACCCGATGCATAGTGACGAATGGACTCGGATCCTATATCCCTTGCGCACACCACGAAAAGTTGAGGTAGTGTTCCTGCTAGAACATGACCAGTTGCTACCCGAAGATGGTTCACAGCCGTGGCTTTAATCGTGCGATGATGAGACTTGATTGGGTTCTAGTTCGGTACTACTTCCGGCATATCGCTTGCAGTACAGAACCATAAGTCCCAGTGGTCAACCAAGTACTGATCCTGCGGCCACTGAGAATACTCAGCCTCCCCAACGATGTCCAGTTCTCCGTCACCAGTTTTGCCAAGACTTCAAATTGCTCCGCCGAACGTGCCACACTCAGGTGTTCTAGCTGAGGCTTGATGATGTATGTGTAGCGTTCCTTCTTGGTGATCATCCCTTTTTTGCCTCGCACCTTGCGATAGAGGTGTGGCCAGCAGTCCAGAAGCTTGATGTCAGGCCACACTTCGTTGAATGCGTTTGCGATAGCATCGCTGTGGCCCATAGAACCAAACGAAGCTCCAGGTTGCCCCCAAAGAACGAAACGCATCGATCCTTACACGCTGTGAAAAGCTTCGTGTATGCGAAAGCCGTTTGAGTACGGACAAATTTGAACGCCATAGGGTAGAACTTCTGCTGGTACTTGTGCGTTGCAGTGTACCGTAGACTAGTCGTGCCAAATGAAACCAGCGTCCACCCTCCAAAGTGAACTTTGTACGTGCCGTCTGTCACCCCAAGTACGTGCGGGTAGCTGCTGATCGCTAGCCAATCAAGGCTCGTGGTATCGTCCGAAGCAGTCATCTCACCATGCAGTTAATTCCAGTCGACTGATCTCCATTGTCTAGCGTATCGTAAAGGAATCCAGAACGAGTAGTTCGTGCTGACACGCGTACGCTGCTCGCAAATACTCGAACCGTACGATGTATCGCATATGCTGGAAAACTGCGACTTGTTTGTGCACATCCGAGCCGCTGCCCACTCCATCACGTCGGCGAAAGTCGCCACGTTTCCGTCGTTTGTGTGCCCGGTTTATGATCTGTGTCACAAATGGAAGATGCACGAGCTTATCCTCGGAGTTCTGGAATCTAGTCTGCAAAGTCGTCAAACACATTTTAGGGCCTTGTCCACCCAGCAGTAGACTGTCAATCTCTTGAACAAAAGGCTTGTGGATTCCGGTCCTTTGCGACTCTCTCGGAATAGGAACAGTAGTGTGCATGTCACTTCGAGACAGTACATACCGCCCGTTACCGTGTTTCCGGATCCACACCACTGCAGTACAATCAACGTGCGAGGTGCACTCTAGCAGCGTCGTCATTCTTCCGTTATTTGCAACGGAGAAGCGCGCGTTCTCAAGGCCGTCGAGGACGACCCTCGCCTCAACCATCGTGTCGAACTGCACAGGATGCTCGATGATGGTCATGCCACTTTCGTCCTGCTGTGGTCGGTTAGATGCTGTATCGAGCTGATCCCTTGCAGAAGCGAGAGTGCAATCACTACTGTCTTCACTCTCGTTTTCGTACTCACAAGCGTCGTCAGCACCATGTCGGTTACACCATGCTTCATCTGCATCCAACCCTTCATCAGCCTCTTTCTCCTCACAGTCGGCACTGCGTTGACGGCGACGTGGTGGTGGACCAGAGCGACGGCGCGTTATGGCCCCGGTGAAGTCCTCACTATCGCTCGAAAATGGAGTGATGGAGATAGAAGATGGGAGCCCGGTGGAGCGACCGCTTGCTTCAGTCGCCATAGCGGTACTACAACTGTGGCCCACCCACGTTATTTTAATAAGTGCAGCGTAGCAGTACCATTAATGAAATAAATGTTATGGATCAAGTGGGCGTAACACGTACCATGCTCCCTTATTGTACGGTAGGTAAGTGCTTATCGGTAACAGGTCAACTAGTAAATGCCTGGTTCGAGCGGAGAGATCGCTGCGAAACGCGGACTACACATTGAGTTGGCATTCACAAAGGTGCTCATCCACCGGACTTTTTCTCCCAAATCATAGGGATGCAACAGAGCTATTCTTCCGACCAAACTTAGATATGTATCTCTCTCTCAATATTGCTCAACCAGTAGTGCCATCGGCACACATAATAGAGAATGATGTCAATAACAATCGCAGACCGTTGAGATTGGCTCTCTACTTGAGGTGTGTGCGTAATGTCGCCTTGAAAATTCGTCCATTACAAATCCCTCGACATATCATTTTCAAACGGTTTGCGTTTAATATAGACCTTAGTATGGAGACGGGGGTGGCCGGAAGTTGGGACCACCTTGCCAAAACAGTTTGTTGTATGTGAGCTACCTTATGGAGTGCAAAAACGCGAGTGTTAGCGCAAGCCTGCTCTTTCTCGGCGTGCTTAGGAACTCGCGTCAAAACCGCATCTTGAAATGAAAATAATTGACCGAGTTACGGACACTCGTAGTGGTGGCCGGTTTATAGTGGCCAGCAGTGTANAATAGACAAATAAATTGACAGAAACGCTACTTTAAATCAGCCGTACAAATCGGAGTTACTCGCACTTAATCGTGGGAATGGCGGCGGGTATATATAGCAAACGCAGTGCTTTCTTATAAACCGATCGTTTAATCGGGGTATTTAGAGGCCCAATAGGCAAAATGCGTGGTGATCACAATAATACCAGCACGTAATTAGCCCTTTCGCTAACACTATACATTTCTATATTAAGCCTCATCATACAAACTTCAAGTAAAACACCGTAAAAAGGTACTTCAAGTATGGTTCTGCAGGATCGTTTCCCGAAGGTTTTGCTCCTCAAAATATTAACGATGGGGGGGGTTCTTAGGCAAATCCTGCTAAACAGTACATAAAGTATCTTTTAATAACTTGGTATCTCCCAGCACCCCGATTCGTTAAAATCCTGAAGGGCCGCACACAGCCAGCGGCTTCCTGATGAGAAAGTGTAGTTAGGAGCAGTACCGTGGGCAACGAGTTGCTCATTTAGCTCAGGCTGACGGATGCTGCGAGGGGAAGATTCTGCTTCCGAAGCTGGCGACATCGACAGCGGGGGATAACGAGTAAGCCAACCACAGCGCTGCAAACACTGTGATTGATAAGCTAGTGGCTCAAGGACAGCAACACCTCCCTCGTGTCCTGGTCGGCCCCTGCTGCAGTACGTGACGCCACGCCCTCGCGCTCACGCTTCAGCTGCGCGGAGGGCTGTGTACGGATGTCGTTCGACTTGCCGCAGCTACACCACAGCTGACACTTATTGAGATGAAGCCAAGCAAGCCCATAGTGCTGCCCACGGACAAGTCTTCGCTTCGTTGCTGTAATTTTTGGTGCTGCGATGGCATGTAAGAGCCCTGCATATGCGTTGGAGCTGACTGTGCGTCGTTGTGTTCGATGACGTTTGTATCTTATTCCTGGGCTGGTGTGGCCAACGGCTACTTGGTGACGCTCAATGGCCTGATATGCTTGTACAACAAGGTATATAACAAGGTACAAGGCTCTGAAAAACAGAACTAGTTGTTTGATGCCGCGTGCACCATCTAGGACTGCGTGAAGGACGCCACCAGCGTGTTAGGCACAACGCCCCTATGGCGACAATATGCGCAGCAATATCGCCACGAAAAGGCTCCCACGGACCCGGCCGAGTACTTTGAGCCCATGGACATCATATTTTGCTAGGCCCACCACGTTGCCGGCCCGATCCCACGTTTTGCCGAGGAGAAGGCCAAGGCTCCGAGTGCGCTCTCGTTTAGCGTAGACGTTTAGTAGCCCTCGTCTACGACCTAGGACATGTCCACCGACTTCTCATCCACATATAGGAGCTTATAACAAAACGATGTGTTATTATGCATTGACAAAGCTTAGTTTACAACGCAACTAACGTATCATTTGCAGGGACAGAATGCGCGTGCGTCTTCTTTGCTTCTCTGCGCTCCTTCAAAAACGGAGCTTGCGCTCTTTATATTGGTGAGCTTCTTTTCAAATTCCCGTCCGCTGTGTACACCTGTTTGGGCATGTAGTAGTAGTGAAATTTTTGCCAGCAGGTCCGGCTTGCCTCTTGACACAAGTGTGGTTTAGAGCGATCGATGGGATACACTTGCTTGCAAAGCGTGACTTGATGTGTCAGACAAAAATCTGTCTTTTGGGTCGCATCCCTGCATTCCAACTTACAGATGGTGCACTCGCGCGTTGCCCTGCTCCTTCCTTGTAGCACAAGCCACGACTCCTTTGCCACACAGACCACCGAGATCGGTAGCGTAGCCTCCATGTTTGATTTGGTTTCAGGTGCCGTACATGGATCACGAGTGGCTGCCGACGTCGGATTACTTGTACATGTAGCATACATCATTCCATTGTCACCCCCTATCCACTTTTTTCAGTCACCACTAAACAGTTCTCGCACGGGTGCAACAACGAAAGCTCGGTGCCTATCACGGCCAGGCAAATGGTCATTGCCAGACTGCGGAGAATCATCAGGATGGATCATCTTATGCCCACGCGCTAATTCGTCACAAATGAACGCACAACACCTAGCAATATCAAGCAGAGCCACTGCTAGCTTCTTATACCATTTCTGGGACGAATGGTCACCACATAATGAGAAGCGTGCACGTAGTTGATCGTGCCTGTACACACCTTGTATCGCGCTATTGTATTCCCTTACGCAAGTTGGAGCGGGAAAAGCTTCACGCGTGTTCTGGATGCGCCTATACAATGCAGATGTACCGGAAGCGTCTGAATTCGATACGACGTTCACTATGGAGCCATCCACCCAGCTAGCGGCAACAGTGTGCTTATCTGGGCACACACTTTGTTTCATATTGCCTATCGGCCTTGCGTCGTTTTTTGGAATCATAGTGAAATGGGGGAGTACTTGCTGGAAGTGCGAACCGTGCCCCGGCCATACAAGCCAATTGAGCGCAGACTTTCCAGAAGCAAACACGAAGTGTAAAAATCGTCAGTGTTGACAATACGGCAAGAGCCTTTCAGTGATGCCGTCACCTCGATCACATGAGATCGAATTTCCGAGGACTGTGCTGTCAACGTTTCCAGCTCTGCTATTTCGCCGCTGGTAACAGCTCCATCCAACCGATCATGCAAGCCACTCGAGCAATGTAGTTTGAAGTTGGCGACACACCAAGTAGTCGAACAGCAACACATGTAGAATTTAAAGTAATACTTGCCAGTAGGGTTTCGCGAGTTGTAGATGATAATATGGCGAGCATACCGCGATCGGCAATCGACACTGGCTACGTCGACAGCCACGTTCCTGCCAACATCGACATGGCGGGAACAGCGAGATTTTAGAATGCTGATCAGTGGACGGATTCGAGCGGCAGGGTCTCGCTGTATATCCGCCATTGTAACCTTCGATCGGAAGCACAAATTTTGACGTATATACAAAAACCTTCTTCACGTCATGATAGTCCCTAAACTTGTTGAACGCGCCCCCAGAAATATAGCTGCCTCCTCACAGTCAGACCAATAGTTGCTCATTTCCCCCTTATCGAACAACGTCATGTACCACAGGATCCCCAAAAGTTTCATAAGTTCTTCCAAGCTAATCTCCTTCGGTGAAGGATTCCCTGACGCCACATCGTATTCGTTCGAGAATACCACGACTTGATTCCAAAATGACAATGGAACAAATGCAAAAAACGCAGACGTCGCAGAATGACAAAAATGGTGGCGGCTCTCCTCTCGTAACATGCTCGTTGTAGACCCATCTGCATGTGTGAACAAACCCGCAGGCTGTCCTAACGAGGCTGTGCGTGAAAATGTCATTGACTCAATTTCTTCCGCTTGGCCTGGGCTCAGAGGAATTTGAAGCTCTTCACATTTACGAAAAGCTGACCATTCACAGTAGGCTGCTTCATCCAGCTCCTCAAATTCCTCGGTCAACGCGGGAATGTTAGAAACCTGCGGAACCACGTTACACAGAGATTCCCAGGACTAATTTTTTTTTGTGCACCTTCACAAATTGTCTAATTCCACGAACGAGATCAGATTCTGGTATTAGGTGAACATGGTCTTTTGTTTGAAACGCCGTACTTGTCCAATGAATCTGAAACGTAGTTGTAGGTACACTGATACCGTCGGAATTTTTCGTGCTGCCAATGTTATACCGTGTCACGACCCCAATCAGGTACGCGGCACCAACATCGCGGTACCGGGCTTTAATCATCCATTCTTCTTCAGTAGGGCAAAATGCAACGCTAGCATCAACGTATTTTGCGGCAGCCTCGTGTGCTCTGCGTAACAAGTGTTCCTTCATAGCATGAACGGCAGTTTTTTTCGGTTGAGTCTTCCGAAGAGGAGCTGTGCCTTTACGTTACGGTCGCTTCGCAGTGTTCAAGCTTTGGGTACGTATAGATCGCTTTGGGGTCGACGTCTTTGCCTTTTTGGGGGGGCCGCTTGACGTTTCTGAGTTGACGCAGTTATTGGCATCAACGCGTGTTCGTCCACATTTGAACGTTCGAGGACAGCTCAGAAATCCGACAATCCTGACGGAAGGACGCAGCAGCTCGCTTCCCCTGTCTGATGGATGGTAGTTGCGCCTACGGGACCCGTAAACTTCGATGATGAAGTTGTAGCCCGTGTGTAGCATATCTCACTGCAGTAGCTGCTCTCGCCAAAATCTCCAATACATTCACCGTTAGCGTCGCGAATATTCAGTGACATGCACACATCGTGTGAGCAAAAGTGATGAATATAATTGCCACACGACGTGCACGCGCGTGCTGTTGAACACTCCGTGTTACAGACTGCGCACAGTTTGGTAAAGCACGTCGCCGTGTTTGCTTCCGTTGTTTGTAGCCGATCTCGCTGAGGAAGAACCGCACAGTCAAGACTGGAATCACCTTCAAAGCTAGGCTTATCCAACTCTACGTGTTTGCGACCTTGGTCAGTTACCCGGCAGGTATTGCCACCACGAATCACTTCAAGCCGATCATCAGTACATCCACTCGCGCTGCCGTTTCCACGAACGTCACGGACATCAATATTACTACTAGTAATAAGCTCGTTCCCATCGATTCCACCACCAACGTCACAACCCGAATCACCCACACAACCACCCTCAGAAAGTAGCCTTCCAGGAACAAACTCACAAATGCCACTACTACTAAAGCTGTCAGTCTCGATGCGGCTCCCACCCACAACGTGAGAACGAAAGTGGTCTTCATCTGGATGTTCACAACTGCTTTTCGTATCAGAACTCGCAACAACATCGCCACTGTCCAGCGAATCGCTCCCTTCAACTTCACCGACTCTGCCCGCACCACGAAAGTTACTTTGTTTTATTTCCAAAGTCACTGTATTGGCATTTGAACCATATTCCATGTTGTAGTGCTCCAACAGCGCGCCTTCCCCCAAGAAGTAATCAATCCCAACTTCGCCATTCGCGTCGCAATTGGGCCGAACGTATCGATACATATCCATTAGACTTCGCCCGGGTGGCTTCTTCGAATACCACCCAACACAGCATAGAACTCCCCAAGCTACTTTGAAAGCTGTCCGATCTACCCGAATACGAACATAACACAAAAGTCAAGCTGTGATCCAGCGCCCGTTGATCAGCTGTTGCTTACCATAAGAGGGAGAAGCAACATCTGCTCCACCAGCCCCGCGGGACATCCGTCGCCGTTTGACGGCGCCCTCCGCTTCACTCACTAGCTGCTGTTTGGCTTTGCGGGCCATCTGCAATAATGAGAGGTCTCGATGCTTGCGCTTTTGAAGGCGCTACTGAATTGCAGCAAGTTCATCCAGGCAGGTAGAATTAGCCATCGGTGCAGCTTTCGGAGCTGGCCAAATATACTGCTGATTGTATGGGTATCTCGTCTGGAGATCTTGATCTCGATCTCAAATATTTTGAAAGGTCGCGAGCGTTGCGTTCGCAAGGACCTCATCACCTTTACCCTGTGGGTTGATCGGGCTGGAATCGAGCCCATGACAGAATGAGGATATGTGGTAAGGCATGCCAACGTAGGCAAGATGTGTTGCCGAAAAGACTACGGCTTCATTGTTTTGTAGATACAAATGATGTGTATTACTACAGAGTATATATTGGTAGACCAGACTCGCTCATTCTAACGAAGCAGTTCTTGACATGTTGCTTCGATCTTATTCGATCAACCCTGAAGGGCTACGGGGGTCAGGGCGGTAGCTCTTGTCGCGGACCACCAAACAACGCTTTGCTCCATGTACCCAAGTGCGCATGGCGGCGGGCGGTGGCTAATCACGGCATAGCGGTGATAGCTAGCAGCTGAGCGTATTCACCGCCACAGCTTGGGTCGCGAGCAAGGTCCCAGTAGCACATTCACAGCGTCTGTGGGGCAATGGTTACTGGCAGAAAAACTTCGTCGGTCGCATCGCGTTTAGCACCGACACCACCACACCAGCCATGATTTAGTCAGTGGTTGGAATTCCACCAGGAGCACTCAGCACGACGTTTTTCACCCGTACTGCGGAAGGTCACCGCGGCCCACACCACTCGACGATGGCTAGCGTAGTTAGTAGACCACCGTGCGCCACGAAATTGCGTGACTACGATAGACATCGACATGAGGGAGCATCACAGCACTCGGCGCCGAGTACAGCAGTGATACTGAATTGACGAACATGTCCGCTGGCGATGACCAGTACAGTTGGCGACCCATGGCATCGAGGTATTGCACTAGTGTGAGCGTGATGGATATCGGCACACAGGTGCTGTCATCGAATATGATCTACACGGCATACGCCAGCGCATCAACTATCAAACCAGCCGACACCAACGCAGCGGTCGACATTGCGTCGCATGTGACGGGGATTTCCGTGTACGAGTTGGCGACTGCCAGGAACTCGTATCGTCACACCACTTACAGCAGCAACGCCAGATCGAAGCCGCACAGTAATAAATCCAACCACAGCCGCACGGCGCGTAACACGGAGTGTTGGTGATACTGTGTTATCGGCAGTAGGGGTCGCAACAGGCGAGAGCTTCACAACGTCTCCAACTGCGACCACGGCAACGGTGATCGATGTGACCAAGCTAGACTGCCAATCATGCAACAACTGGCGCTCGGAATGCCACAGATAGCGTGTAGTGTGCTAAAGACGGCGATCATTGACACGTAGAAATTGCCGATGGTCGAGCACGAGCTCTGTGGTGGCGGAAACGACGCTTGTGGTAGCCATGCCAGGCGTAGGGACAGCTGTAGCTTGGCACGTACTTGACATGGAGCATGGTGCTAGCACGCATGGGTCTTGAGCGGAGACGTTCATCAAATGGCCACGAATGGTGAGTCTTGGTTGAGGGGACGAGCGGCGACAACGTCTCAGTGCCATTGAATTATGGGGTCACGGTCCCAACCTTGATCGTAGTATCGAGCGAGGGTTTACAAGCGCAGTGAACGGGAGCCGGCAAATTCGGAAATGGTACTTGATTTGAATGCCGCGCAGCGGCGCCGCTGCAGTTTGCCGCCCAAAACGAAGATCGTATCCATCTTCAACCATTCCGCCAATCAAATGCCATTATTCTGTACGAATGGCTTTTGATTGGCTATCGATTGGAGCGAGGACAGCAGAGAAATATTTGCTAGGCAAATAAAGTTTGGAAACAATTAAAAGCTTGGGAATGCGGCGACCTTCTCGCGATTGTTGCCATGGTATTGTGATTTTCGTGAATCATCCGTGGCAAGTTCACGTCTTTTCGGTTGTGCTCAAAACAAGGAGCTCCATTCTCGACATACTTATTCCAACACGACAAGTGTGCCATCGAGATATTGATTAGCTGGCATCGGTAATTTCCCGGACGTGGTAGCGTAGGTGCTAACGGCAGCAGTATCGTGTAGGTAGCAGGTTCCGCCGCAGCATTGGTGGTGACGGTGCAGGCGACGCTGTTGGCCGTTCTTATGCAGCTATGGTCGGCTGAACGAGCTT
>LGTU01001566.1:0-12595 GCA_001314425.1 Phytophthora pluvialis | reverse complement strand
TTTTTCTTGTAAAACCTCGCTTTGCACTGCTCATGGGACAGTTAGCAACTTGGTTGGGAAATGGTGTACTCAACGCATGCTACATGGGGGAGGGTTAAAGTCCCTTTTAATAAATTAATACTGCAAATGAAACACATGTATCAGTGCCAGACACATTTCGGACCACGTTTTGAAACATCTTCGATTTGTATTGCTTTGCATAAACTGACCATTCTACCGGACATATTACGGACCACCATACAAAATACTATATTAAACGCAATATCCTATTATTAAATTGCGGGGGTGGCGATTTTGCTCAAACAGACGTTGTATGGGGCCCGATTTGAATAAGGATATATCGTGTTCTTCAGCTCGTATCTAGGCAAGCTTACCTCCAAGCTATAGACCATATTCTGCCACATGGAGTCTAGAATTTTCAAATTAGTAAGGTAAATGGATGAAGAGAAATCGATAAATATCGAGATGGCTACATTTTGCAAAATAACTTTGATCTTGTATGTTTGGTGGGTGGTCCCAAATGTGTCCTGGTCCCAAATGTGTCCGGCAGGGATATGTCTTGCTGGGCTTTGTTAATCAAATCTCAGGGATGACATCCGGAGATTTAACAGCAAAAAGACAATCCATCCTGAACTTGTCGTTTGGCGTGCATACTTTTGGTTAGACAAACGCGAGGCTCTTCTGATGCCCAGCCCGAAAGCGCTCAAGGCTTGTCGCCGCTTGCTTCAAGCGGCGATGAGCTGTAGCTTTTCGTGCTGGCGACATGAGCCGTGAACCTACAGGAATAGCACCGAAAACACTTGCGCAAGTCTCACCAACGCAGTGGATCCAAACCGAAAATCCCCAGCAAAAATATCTACAGCTCATGTATCACCCCAGACTGTAATGTTCGTAAATTACGCGAATAATGTTGAACACGGCAGGGGAGTGTATACAGCAGACTGTCGGCAGATTTCTTGACACGGGAAATTCGTGCGGCTTTCCAAGGCAATGGCACAACCATCCGAAAAAGACGAAGTACCCATCTACCTTCGTTTCAAACATTCAAACACTCATTACGACACGACGACATGGGGTACGTCCATACAGCACATAACACCCGGGAAAGTGAGTCAAAGGACATAAACTTCTGATGTTTGACCAAACAGCACAACTTGATCCAAGATCGCCACGACTGTCTGATTGTTATGTCGCCCTGACCGGTGGTCGAGGTGAAATACATTCTGTACAAATGACTCTGCGTCGCCCACTTGCGACCTTCGCCACGTTGACCAGAACTACAGCTACTGAGGCCCTACGCCTCAGCTGGGCGTTCAGACTTGCCATCAGACAACGGTTGATGTCGTAGGAGCATTCGGATCTATGTAGACATGAAAAGCCCCATCTTTCAACGCCCCATCAATGCAACAACATGTGTAATAATACATGTAGTTGCATACAGATAGATGAACATGTCTAAGCTGAACTTGTATACGATAAGATCCTGTCGTACTTGATAGTAATTGAGTCCACCGTCCCTGGGAGACATATTTTTTGTACGGAGACGTGATAATTCTGTCTAACTTTTAAGTTTAAAAAAACTTGATAAGTTCTGATGATACCCCCAAAGTCAATGCATCTAATCAAAATACAGACTAAAGCAGTCGCGCACAAAATTGCCTTCAAATCCATTTTAACAATAATTCGTATGAAATCGAGCTCCAAAAAATGAATTTGGCTAGAACTTTGGGTAGCTGCTGACATTTTCATATTTATAAAGTATTTCATAATTTTGCTCGTTTCGTCCGATTTTAGGAAATGTGTACCACACCAACCGCCCTATGACGATCGACCTGGTATAATTGATAGTAAAAGTGTCCACGAGTCGTATTAGCTGAGGGAGGTTCATCTGAATACAGACGGGGTCGACGTAACCCTTCGAGTGTAACCGGGTTACGTTCTCCCACACACACAATTTTCCAAGTCATTTCGACCATGGACCTATCATCGCTGCTGTCCGCCGCCCGGGACGTCTCGGTCGTGCCCGTGCTGGACGAGGCGGCCTTCCGCCTAGGCAAGTACCGCGACGGGGGCGAGCTCAAGTTCCGCGGCGTGGTGCGCGACGTGCAAGACCCGGAGCTGGTGCAGCTGCGTGGGCGAGACCAACTGGTGGAGCGCGTACCCCTGACGGTCACTCTGTTCCCCCACGAGAGTGACTGGGCGACGCACGCTTACATTTCGGTGGTCGACAAGTCGGCGCAGAGTGATGATCGTTGCGGTCAGAATGCAGGTCCTTCAACTTCCAAGGGCACCAAGCGCTCTAGCGCCGCCGTGGGCGAGCAAATTGACGCCGTTGATGACCAAGAACAGGAGGAGACGCATGTGAAGAAGTCCAAGGCCGTGGAGAAGCAGCAGCAGGAAGAGGAGAGCTTGCTGCTGCCCCAGGCCGTCAGCATCTACGTCTACGACGGCCAGTACAAGGACACGCCGCTGGACGCCTTCAGGGTGAATGAAGCCTTCGAGTTCGTGGGCATCTTGGACCTCATGGTGCCAGGCTCGGATGCCAAGAAGGAAGACGCCAAGAACGTGCTGAGTGCCAAGGAGCTGGAGGAGCTGCAGATCTCGGACTGCATTGATGAAGTGCAGCGCAAGGGTCGATCGGGCGTTGTCCTGCACTGCTGCCACGTCAGCACCTTAGAAAGTGTGCACCACGTGCGTCCACACGAGTCGAGTGAGTTCTACAAGCAGATCCATGAGAGCAACGACTCGAGGACCAAGTTCTGCCAGGATGAGTGGAGCAAACTTGGCCAGGAGGTGGATGTGGCGGCAATGCGGAAGCAGATCGTGGCTTATCTAGCGCAGGCGGTGCGGGGCGACACCCTGGCGGCGGAGTACTTGCTGCTGAGTCTGCTGTCGCACGTGTACTCACGTGCGGACCCGTCGACGCCGCTGGGCAATTTGTCACTCAACTTGGCGTTGGACAAGTCGTCAACTGAGGAACAGAAGTCGACCTTCATTGCTGGAGTTCAGAAGACGCTGACGTTGCTGATGCCGATGGTTGCCCGAGTGGATCTGTCGCTGAAAGAGCTGAACTCGACAAAGTTCATGCCGCACAAGGATTACGAGCGAGAGATTCTGCTGAGCGGTGTGCTGCAGGTGGCGAACGGGACCACTATGCTGGTAAATGAGACCGCGTTGACTGCAGGACAACTGAGCGAGCAAGGTGTCAAGAACATTGCCGCGCTGCAGTCGCTGATCGACAAGATGCTCTTGCCCTACGATTTTCACTACTACAACATGGATTTCCCGCAAGACGTGGCTATTGTCACTGTGTCGGAGGGAAAGAGTATTTTGCCAGTGACTGTAGCCGTGCCAGTTATTGCCGCGGACAGTAGTGGCACAGCGGAGCAACCGTCTTCGCTGCCGGAGGAACATGTGTTAGAGTGTTTCCGCGTGTTCCTTAGCGTTCTGCGGTCGTTCGTGGTTACGATCGGCAACGAGGGGGCTGAGATGGCTGAGAAGCATTACGTGGAGTGCCGCAAGTCCGAGCAAAAAGTGGCGGTAAGTTTGCGAGGCGATTTTACCTGTGGTAGTTGATCAGGAAAAGCTGACGGTTGTCGTTTTGTTTTGGTGCTCTGCAGGTAGAAGATCTTCACCGCTGGTTGCGGCTCGCTCGTCTGGTAGCGCTGAGTCGTGGGGAAGGGCACATCTCCAAAGATTCATGGGACGCAATGCTGGCGCTGGAGAGTCAGTGCCTTACTCGCCTCCCCAGCGATGACAGCTCAGCATGAAAGCCCAGGAAACACGAATGAAAACGCGTCGCATGTTTGAGCACGTTATGAAGTGGAGTCCACGACTCGTGTGCCTGTGCTACTTCAGGTATCGATGAAGCAAGTGTTTTAGCCATTCGTCGGCGTCCATCTCTGGATGACCACGACCAAGAAGTCCTTCTCTGTGAAATATGGTGACGTGAGACCGGGAAGTACCACAGACTGCGGGGAAACCAAAGGTGCAGAACTCACCGTGTGCGATGAGCAGCTCGAGTTTCTTGACGCGGATGCGCATGTACTGCAGATCGTTCTTGGGATTCAAGTCGCGTACCACGCCCCGTGCTTTCGTGGTGAGCTCCTTCATGTACAGCGCGTACTTTTCGGCCTCGGTCACCTGCATCTGTGGGTGACGTCTGAGCACGTTGCCATTGCGGTCGGCGATCACATACCCCTCTACGCCCTTGTGGTTCTTAATGCGTTCGAGTGTCTCCTCCACCTCGGACATGATGCTTGTGGCTAAAAAGATATACTGCGTCTCCTGGGGCGGCCTTGAAGGGTCGAGCTCAATCGAAATGTTAGTTTTACATCCAGAAAGCATCGAACAGAGATAGCTTTGCCACTCCAGAACAAACCTAAGTTACCATTGAATGAAGAGCGACGTTTGTCTTTTTGGGCTTGATCTACTCTACCACCGGGACGACTGGGTTAGATATATCCTTTCTGGAACGACAACGACGATGACTCCAAGTCTCGAGGATACAAGTTGTAGTATCATCATACAGTACAAGGATCAGTAGTTTCACCTGCCGTATAGCACACTACATCGCCGAATAGAAATACAACTACACAAACAACCTCCTCTTCGGTGGCGTAAACGGTTGCGTCAGCTTCATCGTCCCTCGATGCAGATTTGCTTTGGTGGAATTACTCAATTGCTACGCTCGCTACTGCACTCCGTGCCGTGACTTCGACGTACCGCAATTATGGGGTTGGCCCCTCGAGCATGATAGCTGATGTTGCTGGACCCAACGTCCTCTTGGGTACCCTCATAATGAATGAGGGCCTCATTCAATGCGGCATGGAGTGCATTTGGCAGAGCGACCACTGGGAACTTGAAGTATTCAACTAGACCAGCGTAATTGCAGTGAAGGCCTTGGACGCAGCGTCGATTGTCGTCTTTGGCAAGTTGGAGTGCATGGCACAGGGAATGGCATCAAGGGGGGCGATCCAGGAGATCAAGGACGCTAATTCGTTGATGACCGTGACCAGACCCTCGTCCGATATATGCGCAACATCGAGACCTCCGATCCACAGACTTTGTAAGCTAAGCTTCAGGCTATCCTGGACGAGATGAACGATGTAGTGACGGATATACCAATCACGATCACCAACTGCTTGGGTGGGACTGTCTCGGCAAGTCTGCTCACCTCGCAATGCATCCACTCGGAGACTCGGAGACTCTAGCGAGCCTTCGTGGAAGGTGCCAACTTCATTGAGGCTGCTAGTGGTGTCAATTCCACCGATATTTCGACTCAACGCAGTTAAATTCGACATGCGACGCTGACTTAAAGTCGTTGTTGGATCGCATGTGGATGACCGTCAACTAGTACGACAAGAGAAACCCGATATGACTGAAGCCGAAGTCCGGCTACGAATCAGCAATTCTGATCTTGTTATCTAGTACTTCGCCATAGTGACCAACAATTGTATCCAGGTATTAGTATGCAGTTGATGGTGGAGCAGTCGACAGATACTCATCGCGTGACACTTTACGCATGACATTCGGGGTTATTATCGACAACCTCATCTCAAAAGGAACCAGCAATAACGGTGGTACACTCACGGCGGACACTACACCTACAAAACCATTCAAATGGGTCTCCATATTCTATCGACGAGTGGTTTTGATCAACTGAGATATCTCGACACTTCTGTTAGCGTACCTCCAAACGATTTGCGGACCCACACAGTTCATGGGCAGGATTGACGACGGCGATGAAGCTGCAACACTCGGATTGAACACTATCGACAAAAAACTTTTAGTGGCAGCACAAGCTCCTAGAGAAAGGTGATAGGCGACGGCGGCATCATCGTTAGATGTGAAGGTGAACCTTCACTCTGGAGGAGAGAAATTTGACGAGGTCGCCGTTCTCGCTGGTAGAACCGCGACATGAACAGCGAACACCACGATGGAAAACGTTGCATTTGGACCGTTGGCGCTCAGCAGGGAACCCGAAAAATATATATTCCGGAAAATATATTTACGATTCTACCGTAAATATCGTATATATTGATGCTAATCGTTGTATGATATTTATTTACGAATTTCGTTATGTACCCGCATATAATTTATTTCTTTGCCCGCGACAACCAACGGTTCATGGCTAATTCTGAGAGTCTCAGTGAGACCCCCCACCCAGCCATGGCAACTTTGGCAGACACTGAACACCAAATCAACTTCTCACGGAACCTTTTTCACCGCTAACGTTGGAGATGATCTTATTTTTGAAGGTGACTTCCAAGTACTGGGTAGGCTGGTAGGCGTGAAATGCATGACACATTAACGGATAATTTACTATTGCAATGTCCCATTTTCAGTTATTTATTTTTCTTGAAGTGCTATTAGCCCAACGTTATCTATTGTTGCCATCCGTAGAAATAGATATAAATGATATTGTCGGGTTCCCTGTCGCTCAGGCTTCTTTGGTACTAAAGGTGTTCGCTGCTGCTGGGGGTGCCTAATGGATCCAAAGGTGGTAACTTGGAACTTGATGTATAATAACGCCTATTATATTAATACATGTCATGTGAGCTAAAGTGCGCTGATTCGAGCTGTATCTTTTTGAGCAAAGCAGGCTGAAGCTGTCTCTAATACTTCGGCAGGCGTGGCGAACCTTTGGACGCCGTTTATAGTCCAAGTAATCTCAGCGATTGCCGTACCCGAACTCCACATGACGTTTTCGAGTATCAAGTACTGTACTTGTATTATTCTAATGTCACTCCCGAAGTCGTGTTTGAAGCACGTTATAGCCAGTCGGAGGAGACTGTCGGTCCCGGCAACATCTTCGCGAGCAATGGTAAGTACCCTCTATTAAAAATGATATCCCCCAAAATGCTAATGCTTATTGAATGTGTTTAGTGCAGCGGGTCTGGTCCTTTGAACTACTAAATAATGTGAAGGATGCATCTCGCAGACCCTGCGACTTGAGAACGTTGGCAGCGGCTTGCACGTGACCTCTATCCAGGTGAACTGCAGCAGATGAGCGTTGGCGTACGCTTACTCAGGAGATTGTTGTGCTGGTGTTTGCAGCCTGGTGATGTCGCTACGGATCTGATGAAGCACGCGAAAGCCGCCAGCGGTGTAGATGAAGAGGCCATGAAGTTGTACGGATGCTCGTTATACTTGGAATACCAGAATGGTAATGGACAGCCCTCACTGGATTAATTCCACGGTACTAACTGCGTCGAATCGTCAATGGTCTGTTATTTACGATCAGTTTGCATGGGTTGAAATATTAATAACTCCAACATTTTTTTTAGAGCACAGAGCACCACACAGTAGTGGCGTCTCTGTTTCAAGTTGGCAAACAGCAGGATTCAGGTAGTGCGCCATCACGCGCTTCGCTACAAGAATACAAATCCAGAAGCAAGCACTGCAGAGCATGCATCGGGGTTTGATCCAGCGGTGGTAGGATAGCTGCATTAATTAAAGNTAAAGCGATTCAGAAGAATACAATTCAGAAGCAAGCACTGCAGAGCATGTATCCGGGTTTGATCCAGCGGTGTAGGATGGTTGCATTAATTAAAGAACTAAAGCGATTCGGAGCAATTCTCTGGATTTTAGATCCAGAGTATCTACAGGTGAGTAGCTCGACCCAAAATTACTGTACGTTCTTATACTCATACGCTACCTGACACGACTGAGAGCAACCCACAAATGTCTGGCTTCAGTTCGTGAGAGAAGTATGAAAGACTGAGAGCTGAAGGAGAGACAACAGCAGAAAGAGGAAGAGACGGTAATATGAAGCTAGTTCTAGAAGCACGAGTGCAGGATAGGACGCGGCCGCTTTCCTAAGAAACAATTCATTCGCACATTTACCTCAAACCCGGCAAGTCCCTCTCAAGCACGGCCTCGCGGACCCGATAGCCCCTCTGCTAGCTAGCCAAGGGCGTGTCATTTTGATATATCAAATCGGAATCGGAATTAAGGGAATCAAGCGTCATCAAGAATGGGACGCAAGAATGAAGACGAGTACGTCACCTACACGCTGGTGATCTCGCAAGCTACGGCCGACCTCCCCGCGGAAACGGCCAAGATCAAGATCAAGAAATTCGCGGGCGGCTGGCTCAAGTGGAGCAGTCAATTCCGCAGCCTCTCTCGCAAGAAGCAGTGGACGGAGGAGCAGCAGGCTCGCAACCTCGTCGCACTCATCGAAGGAGACCTCGAGGCCGAGGTTGAGCTGGCTGCCCAAGCCGCTGTCACCGACGGAAGGACCTTCGAGCAGTTCTTCACGGACGTGGGCCTGCTGACGGTCCCCCAGGACTTCAGTGAAGACTTGGACAACGAGCTGTAGACGATGGCGAAGCGCTGCGACGAGACGGTGCTCAAGTTTTCCCAGCGACTGAAGGAGAACGTCCGCATGTTTGCCGAGCTGCCCCAGGACGCCGAGGTGATCCCCGAGGTGCAGCAGTGCAGATACTTCAAGCGCGGCATGCCGCGCGCCTGGCAAGAAAAGCTGGCAGCAGCTGATGTCGTGTACGACCGGCTAAGCGAGCTGGTACTCTATTTCACGCGCATCGAAAAAGCCAAGAGGCAGCTGGCAGCCCGCGACAAGAAACCGGGGAACAACGGGAATGCGTGGAACAAGGGCCAACAAAAGGAAAAGAGCCAAGGTCACCAGGAGGCTCCGAAGAACCTGAAGAAGGATCACCAGAAGAAAGCAAACGGCGCTGGCAACAACCCCAAGAGTGACAAGTGGTGCTCCTTTCACAAGACGGCGTCGCACAACACCAGCGACTGCTACGCCGTCAAGAAGAAGGAAGCGGAAGAACACAAGCGAGCTGAAGCGCAGCCCCAACCGCGCCGCAAGCATGGCAAGCAGTACCCAAGCATCTACAAGGACTACAAGGACGCTGACTCGGAATCAGACTCGGCCTCTGACGTGTCTAGCGATGACGAGGAGCTTAAATTTGTCGATCTGGTGGAGAAGAAAGCGCTCCCAAAAAGCGCTCCCAAAAAGCGCACCGCTGCGCATCACGGTGAAGCTCCGTCGCAGCGAAGAGACGATCGAGGCTCTCCTAGACAGCGGGGCCTCCAAGAGCATCATCAATGGAGCGACGCTCGCAGCGAACGTGAAGTTGGGTCGCAAATTTATCCCGGCTTCGCCAACCGTCTTTGATACCATGAGCGGCTCGGTCACCAGCAGTGGTACGACCGTCGCACGGTTCGTCTTTCCGAAGCTCCAGTCGGACACGGTCATCACTCATCGGTTCGAGGTGATTGAAGACAGCAATGACGCCATAGTAATCGGCCGGGACATGATGAACGCACTTGGCCTAATACTGAATTTCAAGGACAAGATGGTGCAATGGGATGACTGCATCCTCAGCCTAAACACAGGCCACGACGGGACGACAAGCACCAAGGACGAGGAGGAGGACCACGAGTTTCCCGACGAGTCGAAGGAAGCAACCGATAGCGCAGTCGAGCCGGAGCAGCTTCTTCCTGCTCATCTAGAAGCCGGCCTGGCAAAGGATTACTTGGCGCTGCTCGTCGCGCATAGAGAGCTCTATGACGGCCATCTTGGGCGCATGCGGTTTGATGACTACGAAATACCTATCTCCCTAGATTACAAGCCGGTGCACGTGAGGCCCTACCCAATAGCACGTAGCCAAGAGGAGAAGCAAAGGACGAGATCCAGCGCCTCATCAATGCCGACGTGCTGGAGTAGATCTACGACTCGGAGATGGCGTCGCCTGCGTTTTTCCTGGTCAAGCCCAATGGGCCGTTGCGGTTGCTGATTGACTATCGATGGCTGAACAAGTACCTACGGCAGAGCCCGTACTACGTGCCGCGCATCAGGGCGATTCTGATGCGTCTCTCGAAAGCAAAGTGTTCGATGCTAATCTCGGATACTATGCCCGACGGCTCGCCCGGAAGAGCCGCCCGCTCACAGCCTTCTGTTTGCCGTTTGGAAAATACCAGTACAAGAGACTGCCGATGGGCATTTCCACGGCCCCGGACGAATACCAGGCTTGCATGGAGCGAATTTTCGGCGACTTGGAGTTCGTCGTGGTGTACCTGGATGACATCCTGGTGTTCTCCGAGAACGAAGAAGAGCACCTCGAACACTTGCGCATCGTCTTTGAGCGACTGGCGAAATACGGAGTCTCGTTGAACGGGAGGAAGTGCGCAAGGAGGTTGATTACCTGGGCTACACGCTTTCAGCTGATGGGATTAAGCCGCAGGCAAAGAAGATCCAGGCTATCCAGCAGATTGCGGTGCCCCGCAACCGCAAGGAGCTCCGACGCTTCTTGGGAATGATTAACTACTACCGCGACATGGTGCCGAACAAGACCACACTTTGCAAGCCGTTGCACCGGTTCACTAGCGCCGAAGTGCCCTTCGCATGGTTGCCGAGTGATACGAAAGCCTACCGAGACATCCAGCAGGCCTTTGCTGAAGCCGTCCTGTTGTCTTTCCCCGACTTCGATCGGCCGTTCCACGTATACGCGGATGCCAGCGGAACCCAGCTAGGCGGACTGATCATGCAGGGAATCAAGATTCTGGCGTGCTACTCCCGCAGTCTAAACAAGCATCAACTGAACTATACGACCATGGAGTTGGAGCTCCTGGCGATTGTTGAGCTTCTGCGAGAATATCGCACAATGCTCCTCGGTTTTCCGGTGGTGGTACATACAGACCACAAAAAACTTAATTTACCCGACCGAGACGAGCCTCCGAGTCAAGCGCTGGAAGTTATTACTCTCGGAATATCGACTGACGATGTACTACATCAAGGGCGAGAAGAATATCGGAGCCGACGCTTTCTCACGCATGCGATTTGCTACGAGCGAAGGTCCACCACTGAATGAAGAGGTCTACGTGGCAAGCACACAGCCCGAGTGCGTCATGCACGGCCCGGTCATCCGCCAGCACCAAGAAAACGACGAGGTGATCCAGCAGATCAAGTCTGCGTGCCTCGCCGGCACCAACAACCCGGACTACCAGCTTGTGCCTCTCTTGGGATGCACACTGGTTGCTTACCAGAAGCGGGTAATCGTCCCAGACAGTCTACGCGACGACCTGATTGTATGGTATCACCACAACCTCGGACATCCAGCCAGCGAACGTCGGTTTAAAACAATGTGCCACACGTTCTACTGGCCCAGCATGGAGACGACAATTGCCACATTCGTCAAGAAGTGTGCCACCTGCAAGCGAGCCAAGGTACACGGCGGGAAACAAGACTACGGACTGCTGCCACCACGCACCATGAAGTCTGTCAATCCCTTTGACATCGTGCACGTCGATCTCAGCGGACCTTACGAGGGGGCTACTTCGGGATCACCATGATTGACCAAGCAACCCGGTGGCTCGAAGTTGGTGTTCAGCCTAACAAAGAATCGCTCACGACTGCCGAAAGTTTCGACCGCGAGTGGCTTTGCCGCTACCCGCGACCACGACAAGTAGTTCACGATCGAGGGCCATAGTTCATGGGAGACGAATTCGAGGAACTGCTGCGAAGTTACGGTATCAAAGCCAAGTCGATCACGACAAAAAATCCGCAAGCCAACGCGATATGTGAACGAGTGCATTTGGAAATCTTCAACGTGATTCGCTGTCACGAAGGCGCAGACTGGGAAAAGGTGATTCACTACGCCGCCTTCGCAGTCCGAGCGAGCTACCACAGCATCCTCAACGCGTCGCCCGGCCAACTAATTTCGGGCAAGACATGATTTCACGCCAACTGTACGAAGCCAACTGGAGCTACATGTCCAACGCCGATTTGACTCCATCCTTGCTAACAACGACCGCGAGAACGAAAAGCGACTCAAGCACTTCTACCACCCCGGAGATCACGTGATGATTCGGGTGCCGAAACAGTTCCGTGCCAAGACGAAACACATTGCTGATGGACCATTCCCGATCCGCGCTATTCACGAGAACGGTACGGTCACCGTGGACAAGGGAGCAACACAGCAGCAAGTGAGCATTCGCCGCATCTTCCCGTGCTAGCTATCACTGCTTCATGGGGGGAGTATGACACGACTGAGAGCAACCCACAAATGTCTGGCTTCAGTTCGTGAGAGAAGTATGAAAGACTGAGAGCTGAAGGAGAAACAACAGCAGAAAGAGGAAGAGACGGTAATATGAAGCTAGTTCTAGAAGCACGAGTGCAGGATAGGACGCGGCCGCTCTCCTAAGAAACAATTCATTCGCACATTTACCTCAAACCCGGCAAGTCCCTCTCAAGCACGGCCTCGCGGACCCGATAGCCCCTCTGCTAGCCAAGGGCGTGTCATACGCAAACTAAGGACTCCATTCATTACAATCTTAGCTACCAAAATTTAACCTATAATCTAATGCACCTGTTATCTCAGGTGCAGAAAGGCATAACCCTACCCTGCCAAGGGGTAGTTCACTGCTTATATTTTATGTAGGTGACTACAAGCGTAACTTTGGGTTTCTGAACTTGGTACACATACTGTTTGTATGGACCTGTTATAACGTATAGCCTGTAGACAGTGATAAAACCCAGTGAATGTCGCTTGTGGCGGCTAGCTGCCCCAACATTCACTGGGTGAATGTTACTTGAAGAAAGGTGGGTGAAATCGGTTTGATG
>LGTU01001565.1:0-10871 GCA_001314425.1 Phytophthora pluvialis | reverse complement strand
TATATTACATTTACCCTATCAAGTTTCGAAGTACCCGACGGTGTGGAAAGGCCATTCTTGCACTCTTTCAAACCCGGAGGAAGTAGAATACAGTTGGAATTCTCCTCTGGTCTACTTACTTCGAGGCATCTCCAGGTGGTTTGCTGGTTGCTTGAGGCTTGCAGAATATCATTTCACAACTACCCCCCCCCCCGCATTCGGTAAGGTGTTAATTATCGAGTGGAGCTAGGTTGTTCAACCGATTCGACAGACTGCAGCGGCAGAGTGGGTGGAAGATCGTCTAACAAGGGGAACAAAACAAGCGTATCACACATGCAGCTCCGCAAGGCGATGTAAAGATGGTTCTGTGGCTTTGGCTGCACAAAACACATCGAAAGATAGTTCGTTGGCCTCAGCTTAAGCTTGGCTCGGCCCAAGCACTATTCTGGTGAAGCGCTGGTCAAGTCGAAGTGGGGAGAGCTGCTACTGTGGGTGCTGGACAACGAGCAATGCCACGCACACCTTGCTATACGGGACGCCACCCAGCGTTCCTGGTACGATAGCCTCGTGGCTCAAAACGAACCTTCACAGTATAATAGTTGGTGCTTTTGATGTTCGATGAGGACCCACCTCAAATTTCTTATTAACAACGCAACCTCGCCAGTTGAGCGAGTTATACTTGCCCTTTTCATTTGCACCCGGCTGCATTTCCTGATTACTTCCGGTCCATTCCTTCTTCATCCCTTCATTCCAGTCGGGCACGCTTTCTCCCTTCTCTGCTGGGAGTATGGCCTCTTCGTTTGCTGCGCTGGTTCTGCTCAGGGCGTCGGGACCTTTTCAGTAACCACACCACGACGCGCGGGTGGCCGCGACTGGTTGCAAGCTGAACAGCAGTGTAGAGGTTGTAAGCGTGGTCATCGGACGCGAGCTCTCGAGCGTTCTGGTACAGCCATTTCACAACGGCCAGCTGGCCACAACGAGCTGCTACTAGCGTCGACTGCACGGCGTGCGAGTGATTGCCGTTAAGGTACAGCCACGCCACTATCGGCACATGACCGTGCTCGGACGCCTTTACGATGGCAGCGTGGACATCGTCGTGGCGCCCGTGCCGATAGAGCCACTTCACTGTGCTTAGTTCATTATGCGCGGCAGCTCCAAGCATGGCAGCAGCTGTGCAGCCGACGGCGCCATACTGGTGAAGCCACCGAAGGACTTTAACTTGACCGCACTGGGCCGCCAGATCGAGAGTAGCAGCGCCGTAGCCCTCGGCGTAGTGTGCGTGCAGCCATACGACGGCGTCGAGGTGTCCGTGCTGGGCGGCGCGGTCGATCGGGCTGAGGCAGCCCTCTCTCAGACCGGCGAAATCCGCCCGGTGGTTCTCCACGAGCCACTGGAGGACATGGGTGTGTCCCGCCATGGCAGCAACGTGGATGGCAATGTTGCGAGAGCCCTCCCAACTCCGACAGTAAAGGTATCTGAGGGCTCGTACGGAGGACCCGCTCGAACACGCCCTGAGCAGCGCGTTCTCCTGGGTCGAGAAAGTGTCCAGGAACCCGTCGATTAGGTTCTCCACGTGCTTCAGCATGCCGCCCCCGACAACGACGCACTCGCGGCAGACCACCCGCGCAGCCGTCAGGACTGGGAGATCGTCGGCGTTACGTGCTACTACAGATGCCAGATCAGCTACAGCGATGGAAGCAACACCGTCCATCGTTCAAAGGCGTAACGAAACTTCACTGTTGACGATTATCTTCTCCCTACTTCCCACTTGCTCGAACGTAGCTTACAACCCAATTCTTTCGGTCACGGAGCCAAGTGCAGATGAAACTACAACGCAAGCTCGTAAACGAAAGAGGAAGGTCTGCGCCTGAGACGGAGAATTGGAGAATGAGCTATGGTTGCCGGCAATGCGCGCCTCCTGCAGCAGGCGATGACATCAGAGCGAACCCAACGATGACACGCGTAAAGGCACGCAATGCGCGTGTCATCGTTGGGTCGCTCTGATGTCATCGCCTGCGCTTGTAGTGAGGTTGGCTTGAAACTGCTACGGTAACCTTCTAAATTTTAGAAGATTTACAATTTAAAAGGTTTAGAAGGTTACAATTTCAAGCCACTGTAACCTTCAAAATTTTAGAAGGTTTAAAATTTAAAAGGTTTAGAACGTTACAATTTCTAGTTGAAATGGCTACAAGCGTATCTATTAATATTATTCAAGTGCTCTCTATTGTACTCGACATTGAACAGTGTGCCAGGAATTGTAACTCCTCATATAAACGGACTCTGTGGTCGGAATACTTCGCTGTTTTCGCCGGTTGAGGGCTCTATAGTTAGCTGAGACATTCTAGTTCACAATTAGCTTCGCTCAAACAGTCGTATACTAGGCCAGTTCGCAAAATGATGGAATCAAGACATGAGTACACGGAAAGATGAGGATGATAGTGAACGCGTTCACCTTTTTCCAAGCGCAGAAGAATGAAGGGCTATTCAAGGGCATCCGGACGCGAGAGCTAGTCGGACAGTGCTTAAACTGTCACCCAAACACAGTGGATGCAGTCACGAAGGTCGTACGGGCGTCTCCGACCACCAACTTCGAGGTCAGTTGAGCTACTACAGTTTATAACTGCTACTTGTCTGTTATTTTCAAAATTAATAATTGTACAAAGACCGCTGAAAACAACAGAGGTCGCGAACGCGATTATGAGCTCACTGAGATAACGCCCACAATCCTCCAGTACATCGAAAGAGAGAACAAGCTAGGGCAACCAACTATTGCTTCGCGTATTAGCAGCCACCTCTGCGAGGCAACAGGGATCTCGCTCCCCGAGAGAGCTATGCAACGCGTGCTGAATGAGCTGAATGTCCATCATATAAAGGGTGAGAGTCGTCATATGAGGCGACGTAAAACACTTTCGGTCTAAACACCAAAGTGGGAGTTTCGAGTTGTTCACCCTATCATATCGCCGTCTATCCCAGCTTCATTGTGAGCTATTCCATGCCTTCAGATGAGGATTCAGTCAACCACAGTCGTATTTGGCGCGAGACAACCAAGTTCAAACTTTGAAAAATGTTTTTTGTGTGCTTTGGTTACGATTGTGATGTGTTTAAACGCGAAGAATCGATTGGTGGCACCTATTTGCGTTAATTCGAGGTGGAACAGTTTCAAATTGCAGATTGTTTCCGCAAAACAGCACGTAAAAAACATTTATGTNTAGATTGTTTCCGCAAAACAGCACGTAAAAAACATTTATGTGACCCACACAAGGATAAACGTGTGGCGATAAGTATACCGACTTTGGTTTGCCCCTGTTGAACGGTGGCATTCACTGCTACACAATCGCGCCGTTGTCCTTCGCACTCTGTACGTCGATGCCACCGAGACACCGGCCGCGCCGTCATCCCCCGCGCCGTCATCCCCCGCGCTCTGGTACGACGATGCCGTCGAGACAACGACCGAGCCGTCATCTCCTGGTGCCACGCTCTCTTTGCCGTCCATACATGTGGGCGTTGGTGACGGGAGCTGACCGAGAGAGAAAAAACCACCCAGCATGTTCTAAACGCATTTTCTCGAAACTTCACATAAATTCGAAAGCGAGCATCGTTCCATTCAACCGGCAATACCTCCACTGTAATAATATTAGAATGTACGATTTTGTTTTACGTCGCCTCATATGTATGCATAACCGGAGGCAAACATCGCGTTTAGAACATCCTACTTGCGCAAGAAAGTCAGCAACCGAGTGGGGAATTGTGTCGAGTGTACTTGGATGAATCCTTCTGCAACGCTAACCATGTCGCTGGTAAGGCGTGGTTAACGTCAGAAAAAAATCGGTACAACAAAAGCGGCAAAGGAGATCGAAACGAACTTTTATTTTGTTATTTACATGTCAATTACTGACACTTTGCTATAGTGCGTGCGTTATTGCCACATGAATTATAGTAAGCCGAGGACGTACGTCTACAGCAACGTTTGTTGAAGGATCAATTCGCTGCTGGAATGCCTCCAACAAAAGCAAAATAAACGAACCCAATGATTACCACGGCAACTTCAACTCGGAATTGTTCGAGAGGTGGCTTGGGGATTTATGCATCACGCTGAAGGCCAACTACGGAGAGTGCAACATACACATTGATGGGGCGGGATATCACAAGCGCCAACTGAACGAGAATCCGATTACAAAGTCCAAACGAGCTTGGCTAGAAAACTTTCTGACCGAATGTGGTAAGTGACTTGATTTCAGTATGCAAACTTGATGACAATGGTTTTGACTAGTTAATTTGTAGCACGTTTGGTGTACAGGAGGGACGTCAACAGAGACGTCCTCCTTGACTTGGCCAGACTCAACAAGAAGCCCCCCATGTACGCGGCCACCACGATTGCGACGAAGTATCACCACCTTCTGTACTTCACGCCCCCATATCACCCCACACTTCAGCCCATTGAGCTGATATGGGAGCTGACAAAGAACCGGATTGGACGCAATCCGCCGAGCAGTGGGGCGGATGCAGTGGCCAAAGTGCTGGAAAATCTTGATGCGGTTACGTCCGCGGAATGGCTTGCACGATTTCGTCACGTGCAGAAGATTGAGGATTAATATCTTGTCATTTCAGGCACGCAATAGTCAACACTGCATAATTTGATAAATTATTTGCTGCCCTTTTGCCACTGCAATCAATGCGATTTGAGCTTTGCGACAGCACAATGCTCCTTTTCGTACAAAACATATGGTCTTAGGGTCTTGACCAATCCGATCGCTGTAGTTTTCCTCGTCTCATTCCCGAAAATTGCCGGTTCTGGAGTGGCTGCTTTTGAAGCTAGTACCTCTTATACTCGCCGACATTCTGGCACATTGTTCAATGTCGAGTACAATAAGGGGGTGGTCGCGCTGGTTCTCAGCCCAGTGCTCCAGTTAGGGGTAGGGGTTTTCTGTTTGTGATTAGCTCCTCGGAATCCGGGCTAGGTTAAGCTTTGCCAATTAACCTTTCGTGGCGATAGGGCGCAGGGAGCTCCCTATTACACAAGCTGAACTTTGTTTATACCGTATTTTATAATATCACATAAATTGTACACTCACTAATCATGTAGGCATACAAAAGTCAAGGTAGATGTATGTATCAGGTACCTCCAGCAAATCATTGAAGTTGATATGTTACACGATATATACACATACAGTACCGTGATTTTGTAAAAGGGCGCTCACTGCGTCCCTTTTCAAAACCACTGCACATATCGCTGTGCTATATGTCGTTTACTGGCTGAAGCGTAAGTGGGTGAATGCTAACGCCGCCTGAAATGCTGAGGTGGAAGTGCTCGAGCCGCCAGGGTTAGACTTGGTTCAAGAGTTCTGGTCTGGTATGTGTGCGAACAAATAAATATGTTCATGGCGCGGCCGCCGCCATGGCGTATGTATCCCCGCAACAGACGGCCCCGTCTGCGTCGCGACGACCGAAGCTTCGGAGTCTTTATGGATTACCGGAGTGCAGGTGTACAACAAGTGCGGCGTACCGGTAAGGGTCGCCGACAAAGCGAGAATGATCAGAGCACTACACTGCCTGACATACTTCAAGAGGCCAATCAGTCAGGCATGAAATGGAAGAAGAATGTGGATGGATACAGCTACGTTGCGGAGCACGATCAGTCGTAAGTAAGGCCATTGCAGTAGAGGAGGCAACACACGACGGCTTCGGTGGAGAATGGCTATCTTATATGGTTTTGTCGACAATGCGCCTTCTGTCTGGGGAGGGCCTAGTGGTGAACCCCAGCACCCGGTTTCGGCTGCTATGCACGCCCGGGCCGCAACTAAAAGATGTGGTCCACTGGATATGGACATCTGCAGGCAACCGCATAGTGACAGCCGGGTGAGGCGCCAGGTCGGCGATCTCACGTTATTATTGATACGGAACTACCCGCAATTGATATACCCAGGGATCACAGTAATGCGGTAAGGTCATCATCACGTCGACAGAGCTCGCGCACATACGAAGACTACTCACTCGTGATGGAACTTTAATTTCGCAGCGCCCTGACGACATATCATCATCGTTTTGCGGAGAACCGGAGATCCAGACACACAGGACGCAAGTGGAGAATTTGCAAAGAGAGGTCAGACCCACAATCAGAGGCTCGGATTATTCAAAGTATGGTATTACTCAGTAATACTATTTCGGCATTAATACTTCAAAATTTGAGTGCTGTATTAGTATCATTGGTAGTAATACAAAGGGACATGATTAATATTTGTAATAAACGTCAGTGATACTTTTGTAGAATCTGAAGGTAAGATGTTCGACTCGATTACTCGCGCTACATAAGTTTGTCCTTCTCGTGTGAATCATACTTCTCTGGCCCACTTAAGAGTTGACACTTCTAATAAAACCTCATTTGGTGTGGACCCATAACCCCATATGATTGGTTATAAACATGTTTTGGTGAAGATCATTGAACACAAGTATTTGCAGCGGTAAAACCTCCCAAAATCTTCAAAACGTGTTGCTTGACAGCGTGTTTTAACAGCATTGCAGCTAGTAAACTGTAACCGATCATATGGTAAATCGTCTCACGATTACGATGATACATTTATCATTTAATATCGCTAAATATTGGCGATACTCCGCAAAAAAAACTGAAGACACCCAAATCGGCGGTCACCAATTGCGGTATAACTTTGTTAGTTTAGCTGCGATTAAATATCCGACACCACATCAGATAGCGCTGATTCTCAGCTTTACTTTGAGGTACAGAACGTCTCAAAGAAAAAACCGTAAAAAAACGTTAAGGCCTGAAAACAGAAGTGTCGATTCTTAAGTGGGCCAGAGAAGTATTTACTATTCAAAATGTTGGACAGGGGTTAGATGCGTTATTTGAGTATACCTCGAGTCCCAGTAGACAAAACCGCTACTACTGCCAGCCGATTGGCACCCCTCGGGTTGGTATCAGAAAACAACGACACGCAATGTGCCACATGGTATTGTAAGTTGCAACCAGTGTGTCCTGCTATTTAGTACACTAGTTGCTACTCGTACTTTGTGATATATCATAGAGGATTTGAGAATTCACTCCCGAAGTCGTGTTTGAAGCACGTTATAGCCGGAAAAATGGAACTTTCTGAAAGTGCCAAACGGTTGTTAATTCATATTAGATCCGTAGCTCACGGTTAGATGACCTGTGCGCAGTATTGGTATGAGAACAGCATGCACGATTCGCAGCAATTCAAACTCGAGTACGATTTATAGACAAATAGGACTCATCAATTTGTACGAATTACCTGCGTAAGTGACAAGAAGTCTGCAAAGCACAATGTATGTACTATTGTGGTGAAGCAAGCGTCAAATTTACTGGATTCGGACCTAACCGAAATACTCCTGTCCGCGTTCGACTCGGCGACGCAACAAGTGACGTCGAACTCAGATAGCCAGATCCGGCGTGTGGAGGTAGATTTGTCCATGCACATGCCATTCTAACTGTCACTAACCGTGTACGATACTCCCACCCCTGTCGGCCCCCAACTTGCCCAGTCATTGTATTTGTATTAGCCAGTATTAATACAACTTGTATTAATACTAATTCTTTGAAATTAAGATGGAGTATTGTATCACAAATACTGGTACACAATCCTGTGCTGGTATCACTAATCCTAATACCCAGATTTGACCGATAATCCGAGCCTCTGCCCACAACAGTGCTCAATGCGGTACATCCACACTCGTAACTGGCCAGAATGGTGTGCTTGTGGGCCGGGAAACGACGCTGGGCGACATCCAGGAAGATGTACAAGAAACGCCCCTCGAGATGCACTACCGCGAAGGGGGTCGGGGGCACTCGTAAAAAGGAAGGCGGCTAAGCGCACATGCCGCGAAGGGCTTGGAAGGGATTGCATGGACCAACATCAGGGGGATTGTGGGCCTCAATCCATGGGCGAACAGCTTTTGCTGAGAATGAAACACCATGCACTATCGCTCTACAATCCGGTGGTGGCCAGCCTGACCTGTCCACATGCAGCTTACATAAGGGCGGGAATGGTAGATCTGTACCGCATCTTCTGGCAGTGTTCTGCCGCGATGAAATTACGAACGATCCTGCTAAACCGATGGAGGTTTGCGGGTATGAGGAAGGTCAACTTCGAGGAGGCCATCTTTCCCATGAAGCTGACGAAGATACGCCAAGGGGTCGCAGCGGCAATAGGACAGGTGTTTGCAGAGCAATCGGACGCGGTGGAACGACAGACCGAGCGATTCTGGAGCCTGAGGGCAGCACATTTCTTGTTGACAGGAGGGTCGCACATTTTTATGGTCTTAATGGCGTGACGGAAGAGCATCACGTGACCAGACTCCACACGAGGCTTCGCCATGGTTTTGCGGACGGACATCATGCGCACAATGCCTCTGTAGGTGGATACAAAAGTGCGGAGGATGCTCGGACGCACATAGTGCAATGCGCTGGGTGCCAACTGATCAGGGAAAGACACAAGATTGGATGGAAAAAAAGATGTTATGTCGTGTTCTTCGCAGATGGGGCCACAGGTTCAGTAGCGGAAGGAGACCGATGTGCGCTAGTGGACCAGGTCCGTAGACAGACATGTAGGCGAGTGTATGATCGAGCACCCGAGCGGTATGCAAAATATTCGGGTGAAGATGCCAGCATTGCTGGCGGCACACTTCGGACAGATGAAAGGGATGCAGACTTGTCAGCGGCGTGGATGGAGGCAGATCCACATCGTTGAGATTAATGCCGTAGTCATTTGACAACACGCAACGAGAATCCCACCACGGGTGAAGAGATTAGCAGACACGTTCTGGAAGACACGACGGGCGGCTAATGTCTTGTGGGTGCAGAGCTAGCCGAAGCAGTCCCTGAATTCCAGCATAACAGTCCACGTGATAATGCGGATGATGTGAACGATTGGGGTTACCGTGAATTGGACCGATCAAGGGAACGCGAACAGTGGAACGAAATGGGCAGTACTGTTCAAGCTAGCCAAGGCAGATTTGTGCACAGTGGCGCAATGTCTACACGCAGCAGGACTCCTAGGAGACCGACGTGAACAAACTGTTTCCATCGGGGACGCGATCAACACCCAGTGTGTGACATGAAGCTGACCGCAGAACCGACGAATGCAGTAATGGCATTGGAGGCGAATGGGCATTAGGTGGCGTTAGGGGGAGCTAAATGACATTAATGTACCCCCCCCCCCTCAAAATAAAATAAAAGTGTCTTGAAAGTCTACCAAAATGTTATGAAGGATCAAGCACACTACAATACCCTCACCGAGGCAGTCGATGTGCGTTCTTCGAGCGGCTTCTTTAAAATTCGAAAACGTTCCGTCAATTGCCATGCGGGTTGATACCAAGTTGAAGTTGAAATGCGATTGTAACTCTGTGAGAATGCCTCCTTCGTCCTTCTCGCTGTGCGGTATCAAAACCTGAGGGGCTACACCATAACCAGAATATGCAAGGACGTGATGCCCGCGCGGTAGACGGTCGATGTTCGGCCAAAATTTGAATGTTGAAAAATCTTGGAATCACTCCTTGCTTATGTCAAAGGGTATGAACCGCTTCTGGTGGTCACCCACAGCGTGCACGTTCACTGAAGACAAACTCAGATATCATCATGAAAATAAGTTTGTTTCTGTGGTGTAACATAATTTGAACGTAACAAAACGTTACCATTCCGATTGTACCAGCCCTCAAAATATCAAGAGCGGTTGATCGCAATTAAAGTTCCGTCCATGGCTCCACAGCAAAGCTGAAAACCTTTCACTTGGTGAAAGCCGTCGACAACATTTCCCTAATTCGCGGAGGTCTGGGGCAACTTGATGCATGTAAATCCCATTGCTGTTAGCACACGAATGGTCGCATTAACATTCACAATACACCCAGATTTTACACCCTAAATGCCTCTAAAGTTTCCTCAAAACCACCACTAGAACCTAAGTGGGACAGTGTACAAGCTACAGCTCTCTCAAAACTGTATTTCTTGTTAGGTTTCGCTGGGAAATGAAAACGAAGCATACCACATAATTTGCAAAATGTCGCCTGCGCGCAACGCAAGTGACGGCAACACCACGCGTTGTAGGTCTCATCATCTAGCATAGTTCAAACGCAACGGATGCCTCAAAGGTAATTGAGGCGAGGCGGGTGAACGCCTTTATCGTCCAAGTGTATAGCGCACGTCCCACAAACTGGTGTTCTGGGAAGGAACGGCTTGGGGAAATCCGAGTCACGCAACTGGTGCCTGAATCGGGTCGGCGTGTGACCTTGTGCAATCCCTATATGTGTCGTTTGTCTTCGGCGGACCGGACTTCGACTGATTGGGTGCAATCAATAGGATACAGTGAAAATACAGAGATCTTCAGACACTACTTGCCTTTGGAGTCCTGGATGGAGAGAGGTCACGAGCAAATACCTTCTCCAGATAACCTAATACAAATGCAGAGTTTGTACAAAACAATATGCAGCCTGTCAATTTAGGTTGCAATCCCGAATACAGGTTAATTCGGGTTGCCCAACGCGCACCACCCTCGAATAAACGAGGGAAACCAATACAAATACCTTCCTAACACACAGCAATCTACAATCAGATCCTAGGGGTGATCGCTACTACCTCCTAAAATCGCAGGGATGAATGTGAAATGAGTCGCCACTCGGAAGCGACGCCCAACTTGGCAAATGAAACAGGTGGATCACTCCGATGCTCGAGCAACCGATCCGCACCTGAATCGACTTGAAACTTGTCGAGAGCTTTCACGCGGTCTCGCCTCCTGCGTGGCCTTAGTCGTCCGCTGTCGCTGGGGCTCCTGGGTATCAATCCCTCAGGCAGTCACTCCTAGTCGCGGGCTTCCTTGGCGAGATGCGTCTACAGCACTGAGTCCCCTGGGGCTACACGAACCCGACTCACT
>LGTU01001562.1:0-11466 GCA_001314425.1 Phytophthora pluvialis | reverse complement strand
CATGCCTGTGAGGCAACGCGCATGGCTACGGGACCTTGGGTCCGAAGCCGTCGGCTTGAAGTCGTCCCTCAAGAGCTCACACCGCCCCCGGTGCGACACGGGTGGACTCACTTGCTTGGTAAGCGTGTGGCCCGTGGCGGTGAGAGAATACAGTGTCTGCCGATGAGTGCAGCACGCGTGAGGAGCCGCGCCGTCCGAGCTAGCCTCCCCGCCATGGCCTCGGGCCGATTATGGCTTTGGGTGTTCGGAAGAAAACATATTTGGCCGGACCCTTCGTATCCGGAAATTTTGCTGGGGGAGAGTGTAACGGTGTAACACGATGGTCGCACGAAGTGTAGCCACGCTACGTGCCACCTTGACGGAAGGGGTACTTGGTACCACTTCTATTAACANACTCGGAGAGTCATACGTCTTCCTCTGACGCACTACGCTACGCAGCCCCGCTGCAGATACAATCTACGAATCTAACTGGCTATAAATGTGTAACATTTTTAATCCATTGTCCAACCATATATTACCTTTAGTTATATATGTAGGTGTGAAACACAATATTTGTTTTAAAAATGTTTTGGAGCAATACTGTATGAAAAGCATAACCGGTCTGATCCGAATCATACGCTAATTCGCTTTTTAATTCGGTTTAAACCGTTTGTGATAGACGTCCAAACCGGATTCCGGTTGCAACCAGTTTCCATTCGTGATTCATGCGAGCAGTGGGTTATATTATCTAGATTTGCCGGTGGGTGTCACCCAAAACTGCTATAATGACCGCTATGTCAAGGCCTGCGAGAGTTGATAGACCTGGCATATGCATATTGCAAACCAATTGAGACGGGAAACCAGTCTCAATAAGATTCTCGATTATATGAGTTATGCGCCCTAACCACGCTCTCTATTTGGTAATAAATAAATGTTATCCTCCACTATGTATGTACATGTACCCAAGAGGCGCGACACTTCCCTCAACGAGCAACCTTCCATAATCTTTTGCATATATCAGAAAACTGTAGCATATTGTACCTGTACGACTTTATATTTAGAGACCAATTTAGAGCTTGAATATGACACTCCCATACGGCAGTTGTGGGCGGCACCCAGTAGATATAGACGAATACCAAATTATTAATATTATTGTTTGTTAGTTTACTTACCCTTAATATGTTGACCGCCCGAAATAATTGCGGATATTATGAATATTGATATCGTTCGAGCAGCTATTATTACTTTGCTGATTTTCTGTACACACTCATTCAACTTTGCTGCGAGATCGCAACCACCCAGCGTGGCACATGCAGCCTCACGGTTCGCGGCCCCAGCGTCCTAAACGATGGATCCAATGACGGCGACGGGCGGGGCGACGCCCCCGTCGGCGACAAAATCACTGACGATCGAGCGCGCTTGCTGCCTTGACCTGGTAGGGCTGGTAACATTGTATTTTAATAGTAAGTTTTTAAGTTTCTAAAAATGCTTACTTCCGCTACTAAAAGGATGGAATTCTATGCACCGCTCAAATCGGATGGCTTCCGCTACAACAACATCTGTAGAAATAACCATACCAAATACTCAGATGGTGCTATGGTCGATGGAATGGTTGCGACTAATGTTTGGATCAGGCGTCAGTTAATGCAAATAGATAAATAGATCACGCGTGTAGCTTCCTATCCCTCAATTTTTGCAGGAACGAAGTAACTAATACCCTGTATTGCCTTTGGGAGTTGAAGTACAAGCACCTCCGAACCTACTACGGCCGCTCACAAGCGTCCAAGTTAGGTAGTTTGCCGGACCTCCGTCACTGACCACCATGACGACGCTACGTAGATAGGTTGCCACACCTCCGTCATAGTGATCAGTCCGATGGAGAACGCGTAGCATTGCGCGGTTGTCGTACGGCAGCGACTTCATGCTGCCGCAGTCCTCGCTTGCGTCTTGACTGAAGTGAGGGTGCACCGCAGTTGCCTGGCAAATACGGACGAGATTGAGCAGTGAGCTCGGATTTACTAAGACGGGGGGTAATCCGTGTTCTAAATCTGAGAAGTGTTTCTTAGCGAGTCACATTCTCGAGTGATTTTCAAATTAAGTCACCTTTCGGAATTTCCCCTCAAATATATGTCCTACGTTTGTATTTCCCAAATATATGGAAACCAGTATCAGTAACATTAATATTATGGTTAGAGTAATAGCTATTATCGTCCAAGTTGCAGGCGAGTCAAAACCAGCAAAAATCCTTGCTATCCAGGCTTAGAGTTGCTGCTATGACATCTTGAGAGCTAATGTGTCAAGGCCATACCGTAGAACGGAATTTACTTGCTCGACTGCGCACCACACGAGGCGGGTCCAAAACAAAATTTGCAAGTTGCAGTTACTCGAGTCCACGGCACCCGATAATGGCATTAATCGCATGTTGATTTCCAAGCCACCATACATTATGCATCGACAGACACAAGACACCTTACATACATAATGGCCATCAATGGGGGTAATGGGTAACGGGAAACCTTCTAATTAGTTCACTCGTGAACAGTCTGCGCATCCCAGTAGCGTTCGTTAGTTCTAAGAAATAGAACCATCTCCAGAGAAACTGGCAGCACCGAGTAGCGGTGGATACCATACGTTGCACGAGCGACACTGAACAAACACTCTGCAAGGTTGGACGTCGGAGGAATTGCATTGATCTGGACGTAGGCGCTCTTCTTGGATGTCAAGCCAGCCTTCTTTAGTACCGATGCAGCGAAGCTCTCCTTCTTTGAGCCCGCGGAACTCGTCATCGAGGTGCACGAAGGCTGCCGGGGGGGGGAAATGGTTGCACGGCATTCTTCTCCTGATGACTCATGAGGTGCTGCTTGTCGAGCTGGATCTTGACACAAGCTGACTCAAAAGCAGGACTAGCCACAATAGACCCCGTAGGACCTAAGTACCATGTTAAACACACCACATTTATAAGAACAAACTCACCCAAACGTACCCAGATAACGATTCAAAGCTGGTTTGTCTTTGAGCAGTGCATCGAACAAAGTTCGAACTTCCCACAACTTTACTGCAGCTGCATGGACACCGGCAGAACGCGTTCCAACGTCGACAGTAGCGCCTTCTGTTTTTTGTTCTTGCTGGATGATGGGATGAAATCATCGAGAGTTTCATCTTCAAGGTCGATGAATTCGAGTAACTCGAAGTAGCGGTTCAACACTTTGAGCGTGGATCCCCACCTCTTGGCTTGACGGAGTACTGGTCGAATCGTCGTCTTGAATCTGGTAATATGCAGGGTTTAGATAAGGAACAATAATAATAAAAGTGTCGTACAACAAAATTTACCTTAGTTTCGCCGACTGATTCAGAGTGCGAAGGCGGACCATCAGCGTCTGGATGCTGGTCAGCACACTTTTCTAGTGGCTCCGTCAAGATTGATACCGCCAGATACCAGCGGTGGCTCGCGCACCCAACTGATGGGACGCCGAGCAGACGTTTTGTTGAGCAGTTGTCAGTGCCCAAGAAAACAACTTGGTCAATTGTCTTCACAAATACGCGCAAAATCAGGATCATTGCGTCACGGTGTACCTCTCTGCGTTGTCAGTGATGACCACGTCATCAGCGTCGGCTCCAGCACCGGTGCCATAGCAAGTAGCGGGCGGAACGGCACTCCGTCAATTTCGTAGCACGCCTACATGCCAATAAAATGTTCCGAGGCATCCATCCAAAGTACTGGGGCATCTCGGCTGCAATAATCGATTCCACAACTTGTGTGACCTTGAGCATATGGGCAGTAAGAGTCTCAGAGCAAATTTCTGAGAGATTCGCGTGTCTGTAAACAGAATAAGAAGATGTTTAATACTAGAATAACTAGAATAACAATATACACAAGCATTGCCGTATCTCCTCGTCCTCTATTGCTCAAAATAACCGAAAGGGAAATTGCCGAAAACGTCCACTCCAGCCAACCAAAGCGGTTCTGCGCTTTTTTAGCTGATCCACGGCAGCAGCGAATCAGTCGTCCCTGGGCCAGCATCAAGCATCTCGGTCTCAAAATTGCCATGCTTGAGCTGAATGTGCTGATTCCATTCGTCATGCCTCTGCCGTCGGGCTGCTTGTGAATAGATGAGCACACCTTACATTTGTCGAAACTGGCTATCGTCCAGACACGGGGAGAAATACAAGAAAGCAATTTGCTTTTGAGAAAAGCGAGAAGCTCGAGAGGGCCTTAAGAGGGCGATGTCGACCACCTTCGGAGCTAGGAAGTACAATCCACAATAAGAGATTCCGGAAAGCAGACCGGTAGGACTCGGAACGGTTGGTTTCTGGTAGGCCAGCGAACGGTTGGTGTCGGCAACTCGGAAAGCGTAAATACCCCGAGTATTTCCACTCATTAATAATGCATGCGTAAAAACTTCCGACACACATAATTGATGTGCAGCCTCCAAGTGGCTTGCATACATTATGGGAGTAAGTATTGTGCTTTACAGATGAAATGTCGCTCCGTCTTATGGCCTAGATTGAGCTTTCGGGAGAATAAAAACTAGGCATAAAAAGGGCGTGGCACAAATGGAGCTGAAATTATATAGCTGGCCTTGATTTGCGTTCTCAAAAGTGCAAAAGGGGCCGTTATAAAGGAAATCGATTCTGATTTGCCCAGGAAATTGCTTCATCTCCCAAGATATTAACTGCCTTAAGTAGATCGATGTGTACTTTGTATTGACCTCGAATTATAAAACGACTGTAAATTCATATAAATCGATGATCAGCTAAGTGAAAACGACAAAATTATTGAAAGGCAAGATAGGTCCGGTAGAATAACGAAGGGTCGACTTGTTCCACTGGAACATAATTCTAAGCCATGTTTTTTTTGTTCCAAAATGCCGAGTTAGTCCAAGCTCTAAAGTTCTCTATTTTATTAAAATACAGTGGTCCTTACCCTTGCCCCACCCTGCGGCAGCACAACCATTGATAGTAGATTATGTGTGTTGCGGATGATGCAGCACACTGTACTGTATTAATACATGTATACATAGTCGCATGATGATGTGGTCGTCGAAGTGTCGGTTGTTGGGGCCGATAGGGCCGTTCTTAGCAAGTGACATGCCCGAGACAGTGTCCACGGGGTGTTCCGCCATCTCTCGCATTCAAACTGGTCGAAGCTCTTCTAATTGAAGTTCTATGAATGAAGTTCTATGGATGATAAGAATGTTAGTAGACTTAGGTACATGTAAGGAGGTCGTAATTCTTGACTGTGCGCATATCGCAACTGGTGCCCACGTGTTTACATAGCGCAATCATTGCGTCCACCTCGAATCGAGGTCCTCGATAGATCATCAACCAGTAAGCTTACGACTGAGGATCTATCCACGGATAGTGACAACGCACAGAAAGCTTGCGTTGTCACTACTGGTACAGGTAGGTCCAATCTGCGACAACAAGAGCTAGACAAGTGCGGCTCCGGACCTCCAATTATCAGTTGTCAACTCGCTCACAAGTGCTCAAGAGGGAGGAGATCAACATGCGTTTCTACTGCTGTGCCACCTTGCTGTCCTTTGTCGCCTTCTTTGCGGGAATCAATGCTGTTACAGCACTTACCGAGCCCGACCAAACTACCATGACGAAAGGGACAGCACCCGCAGTACTCCACGCTCTCGCGGTGGTCAAAAGCGGCACTGTATCGAAAAGATCCCTGAGATCCGACGAGGTGAATTAGGGGGACAGTGGCAACGACTATGTGGATGGTGAAGAGAGGGCTGGCACACTCGGGATATCTTCGAAGGTTCACAACTGATTAAACCGGGCAGAGGACACGACAACGCTTCTCCAATTACTCAAGAAGACCCCTAAAACAATTGCGACGAGTGTCCAGAAGTCAATATCTGGAGCGTGGCTCAACAAAAATCTACGGCGCGATAAAAAACCAATGGATGTTTTCAATATGCTACATCTCAACCAGGCCGGCGCAAAACTAGATGAAACACCAGCCTTCCACCAGTGGCTAAAGTACGTGGACAGGTACCGGGCGAAGAACGGGAATCACTGGTTCGGAGACGGCGACATGCTGGAGTTGCTCCAGAAAGCAATGCGGGAGGAAGACCTCGTGACACTTTTGCATTCGCTTCGACAAGTCCCGCGCATGAAGGACCATGCCGATACGATGCAGAGATTCCTCTTCTTAGATTCGAAGTCCAGCCACCGATTGATGAATGGCGTGTGGCTAAAATCTCACGAACGCCCAGAGGAGGTGTACAAGATCTTAAAGCTGACAGAGGCTAGAATGGACGCTTTCGACGATAACGCACTGTTTGTCCAGTGGCTCCGATACACCAAGATGTACAGCGACAACATGAAGAACGATATGTTTTCAGGCGTGAAAACAGTGAATTTCTTGCTCAAGACCAGACCGCTCCAGTCCGAGTGGGAATTTTCAGCTCTCTTTCAAGTGATCAAGGAGGTCCCCGACTTGAAGCGATTTGCTGAGAATAACCTGTTTCAGAAAATGGCTCCAGGAGTACGACCTGAAGCTTGTCGCGAGTTATCTGGCGATCCCCTACTCGGTTAACGTCGTGAAGCTGCCGCCGAGTAATCCCAGGTTCAAGACGTGGGAGGCCTATGCCCTTTATTTTGCAGAGAGCACGGGTGGAAAGCGCATACTGGGGAAAGTGAAGACATATTTCGCCGATGGCAACCCTATCGGCGCACTCACAGCCCTGATGAAATCTCAGTGATCCTACAGTATGTACTTTGACTTAGCTGGACCACAACTGAGTACGAAATCGTTGCAAAAACAGGTTTCCAAAACCCACATAAAACGGTTTGATCTGGTTAATCGGTAATGTATTTTATATTACCAATCGGTTTAATGCGCGATTCACGGGGTCGATGGATAATCTTTGGGTTATATCAGAAAGCTCTAGCATATTGTACCTGTACGACTTTTATATTTAGAGACAAATTTAGAGATTGTATATGACACTTCCATACGGCAGTTTTGGGCCTGTGAGTCACAGGCCTTGACATAGCGGTGATTGCCTTCCAAAACCGTCGCGCATAAAAGTTTAATCACGGTGAATTGTTTGGTGAGACCACTTTTTGGTCACATCAAACAATTATAATGCGATTTTTAACTAGCAACACGATTTAACACGCGCCTGAACTCCGCTATACCCGAAGGTCGCCGTTTTGGCGAATTATAGGCATCAAAACAGAAAATTAACGGGCGACCGTGCGTGTTGCTTTCTTAAAATCTTACACCTTGAATTGGCTTACCCAATCCAAAGCACGGGCGAGATACCTACCGCCACGATACGTCTTCTTCATGGCTCTTTCGTGCTTGATTCTGGAATATTGACGCTACGAGACCCCCGAGTCGATTTCGCATGACGCTGAGAGTGGCGACTCAGACAAGAATACGGCGTCACTGAGAGGCAATTATGAACTTGCTGCCAGCTTCAGTTCACGACGGCAGCCACTTGGTGGTTTCCGTCACGCGCTCTGCAGAGAGAAACTTTGTTCCCGTGACACTGGCGTTTAAGGTTCCGTACCAGAGCCTACAAACTCCAAGGCTACCATTCACCTCCTCACGGGTGTCAGCGGATTCGCGTTGCCAGGTACCATTACAGCACTTATGGGGTCTTCGGGTGCTGGTAAGACTACGCTCATGGACGTCATCGCTGGACACAAGACTGGGGGAGAGATCCGCGGTGAAATTCTGCTGAATGGCTACCCAGCCACTGACCTCGCTATCCGCCGAGCCACAGGCTACTGAGAGCAGATGAATATCCACTCGGACGCGTCTACATTTCGTGAGGCTCTTACATTTAGTGGGTTCCTTCGTCAGGGTGCTGAGGTACCAGACGCTCAGAAATACGACTCTGTCAACGAGTGTCTGGACTTGCTCGACTTGAACCCGATCGCCGACCAGATCATCCGCGNGATGAAGCGACTGATCGGCGTGGAGCTGGCGGCCCAGCCCAGTGTTCTCTTCCTGGATGAACCAACAAGTGGGCTGGATGCTCGCTCCGCTAAGCTCATCATGGACGGCGTGCGCAAGGTGGCGGATACTGGTCGAACCATTGTGTGCACGATCCGCCAGCCCTCGGCGGTGGTTTTCAGCGTGTTCGGCAATTTGTTGTTGCTGAAGCGTGGTGGTGAGATGGTTTTCTTCGGTGGTTGGGCGAGAACGCGTCGAGTTTGGTCAACTACTTCGAGTCGATTCATGGCGTGGCAAAGTTGGAGAAAGACTACAACCCGGCGACGTGGATGTTGGAAGTGATCGGCGCCGGTGTCGGCAACGACAGTGCGGCCAAGACGAACTTCGTGGAGCTGTTCAAGTCCACCGTTCAGGCCCGAAAGCTTGCGGCTAATCTGGATTGTGAGGGTGTCACGCGACCGTCCCTGCCTTGGTCTTTGACAAGAAGCGCACGGCTGGGAATTTGACGCAAGCCACGTTCTTGATCAAGCGTTTCTTTCACATGTACTGGAGGACGGCATCGTACAACTTGACTCGCTTCCTCATCTCCATCATGCTAGGGTTGGTATTCGGAATCGGCTACGTCAGTGCAGAGTATGCGTCGTACCAGGGGATGAACTCGGGCATTGGCATGATGTTCATAACGCAGTCGTACATGACGTTCATCGTTTTTAGCAGCGTGGTGCCTATCTCCATCCAAGAACGAGCACCTTTTTACCGTGAACGTTCTGCTCAGACGTACAACGCATTCTGGTGCGACGCTGGTCGAGATCCCGTACTGTTTCGTCGATTCATGGTGATCTACTACCCGATGGTAGGGTTCACGGGAGGGCTGCAGTTCTTGTACTGGGTGAACTTGACTGGTCTCGTAATTCTGCAAGCGTACTTCGGACAGCTCTTGGCCTACTTGGCTCCGAACCTGGAAGTGGCTTCGGTCTTCGTCATCCTCGTGAACTACGTCTGGATTACTTTCACAGTTTTCAATCCCCCGGTTGCGTCCATCCCTCGAGGGTATCGATGGCTTTACCACTTGACCCCCCACAAGTACACGTTTGCTAGTTTGATTGCCATCGTGTTTGGAGACTGTCCGATCCTGGCGATGGTAGCCAGCTTGGATGCCGGAAAATGACTGGCGCGCCTCCAGCACTTGGAAACGACATCACGGTGGCCGAGTATTTGGACGAAATTTTCTCAGCAAAGCAGAGCGAGATCTGGTCCAACTTTGGTATAGTGATGCTGTGGATCGCTTGCCTACGTGTTGTCTCTCTCCTGGCGCTTCGTTTCGTGAACCACCAAAAGAGATAGGGGCAATGCCATCCATTGAATGAATAGGACAACAAATTAATTAACGGTGAGTTGAAGGTACTACGATAGGAGCGTAAAACATGGTCACTAAACCTGTTACAAGCATCATATCCTGAGCTTTCCTCCACTTAGAAGTAGTAGTTAATGGTGTGAAGTAGTGACGAAGGACGAACCACGCAGAAGTGCTGAACAGCAAGCACTCTTCACTATTTAAGCAATTTACAACTATTGTGCTTTGCAGACTTTTTGTCACTTACGCAGGTAATTCGTACGAATTAATGAGTCCTACTTATCTATAAATCGTGCTTGAGTACGAATTGGTGTAAATCGTGCATGCTGTACTCATACCAATACTGCGTGTAGGTCATCTAATCATGAGCTACAGATCTAATATGAATAAACACCCGTTTGACACTTTCAGAAAGTTCCATTTTGGCTCATCGAAGTCGCTAACACAAATGATGACGTGCGGAAGAAATTTGCTCCGCGCTGCTTGTTGAACACATCTCGGATTGCCATAAATGTTGGTACTTGCGCAGACTGGCCTAGCGTCACGAAGTTAATCGCCACGTAAGCGATACCCAGGACCAATTGGACGTCAGTATCGTTGAACTGGTAGAATGCACTTGCGTTCAGTAGCCCCAGCACCACAGACATGAGGAACCGGCTTTTCAGTAGTGCCGTGTTGCGGAGCGTGACCGTCATCTGCCGTCGGATCAACGTCAGCGTGCCATCCCAGAAGTTCTGATGAAACTCCGGACGAAGATCCATGAACTTGAGCTTGTCAGCAACCAGCGACGGGTCAAGCGGCGCATTTAACTCGCTCGCCGCGTGAACCCGAATGCCAGACTTCTCGAACGTGGCGGCAAAGTCGCTTGCAGTGCTCGGACACGTTCCCACCTCGTACTGCTGCTGCTTGTTCGTGCCCAGGTCCAGCAAGAAATCGGCCACGTCACGACTCGCAGGACACTTGAAGCCCAAACTCTCGAAGTGCGCCAACGCCTCCGACCGAGGACCGTGATACATCACGTACCCGTCGTTCAGCAGGATCACGTCGTCGAACAACGCGAAGACCTCCGGAGAGGGCTGCAGCAGGATGATGACCACCGTCTTGCTGAGCGTCCGGGCCAGGCTGCGCTGCGTCGAGATGATGTCGAACGTGGCGGCGCTGTCGAGTCCCGTGCTGATCTCGTCCATCACGAGCACGAACTTGTTGCCGAACGCCATCTCGCCCGTCGTCACGCGCTTGCGCTCGCCGCCCGACACGCCGCGCAGCATAGCGTTGCCCAGGATGGTGTTCTGGCAGTTCTCGAGGCCGAGCTGCCGGATGACGACGGCCGGGTAGTGCTTGTGCGCAGCTCGCAGCACGTCCAGGGCTGCCTGGTTCTGCTCGGGCGTGCCGTGCGCGTACAGCTTCTCCTCGACGGTGAGCGTGGGGAAGTGTTTGTCCTGCTGGTCGACGAAGGACACGAATTGCGGCAGTCGCGCGCGCAGCTCTTCTTGCGAAGTGCCGTTGTACGTGACCTCACCGTCCACGCGGACGCGCTTGCTGGTCGGGAACCTCCCACTGAGCACCTTGAGCAGCGACGACTTGCCAGATCCGGGCTGGCCCAGCACGAGTGTCATGGTTCCTGGCTTGAGCACGCCGCTCACATTCCTCAAAATCTGCTTGGTCACCACGTGCTTCGTGGTGCTCATGCGGACTGCGGCCGTCTTGATGGTGTTGGCCAGCGTGGGCAGCTCGGTCTTGAGGTTGGTCGCGTCTTTCACGACGATGTCGGCGGAGATGGAGACGTTGTGGAAGCGCACCTCCATCTTCGGCATTTGCTGTCCTAAAGCCGGTTGCACTCTCGTGGCGACGTGTTCATGCAAGGCCAGTGCTCCTTGTGCCATGAGCGCCTCTGCACTGTCATACCCGATGGATGTCGCGTCGTCCAGAGTCTTCGTCTGCCCAGTTGAGCTGGTCGAAGCGTCCATAGTGTGGCCGTCGCCTCGACAGATTCGTGACTTCTACTATTCCTTGTGCTGGAAGTTTGAGTCTGAAGCGGAAATGACCGAACGTCGCCTAAAGGTGGTAATCTATGGCGGTAGCCGCGGTTCGGTATCAACACCTTTGTCCTTACGTTGCGCACGTGGTTTCCACCTGCTTTTTAGACTGGCGCTGCATAAATTATGCATAATCAATTGCCGCTCGGTGACTGTAAGGCATTAGCAATAGGCGG
>LGTU01001561.1:0-11643 GCA_001314425.1 Phytophthora pluvialis | reverse complement strand
CTCGCATGCTAAGCGAGCGCTCTACCATTTGAGCTACATCCCCGGTTAATTCACACATACCCCCACAGAAAACAAAATCGACATCACGGACGCACTACGCATCGACACAGCCTCACGCATGCACCACGCCCTTCAATCATCGACCGACCAGCTATCACGCACAATCCGCTCCTCAAAAATCGCATCCGAACCCACACACCGACCCAAAACCACTTCACCTCGTTGGGCTCTTTCCTGCTACGTGCACAGTCTACTGCGACCTGCACGATGCACCCGCGTGGCGCTGTGCACCGGGCGGTGTCACTTGGGGCTGTCAACGCCAGCGCAGTACTCCACAGCAGCTGATTCATGGATACTCATGCGGGTATGACATGGCTAAGGTCAAACAAGGATGCTGGAGAGGCAGCGCTGATCATGGCAACGGCTGTGACGTTACCGTCAGCCGTGCGGCGCATAAGTGGTGCTCGGCAAGAGCATGCTGCGAACGCGGTAGTGTCGTGATGGCACCTGTTCTTTCGCTTTTATCGATTCCAGCCCAGGTTGAGCCCATCTTCGAAGCTGCACTGGAGGTGGAAGACCAGTTAGTCGAGGTGAAATCTCTGCCGTCAGTGGCGCGGGCGGAGGCAGTGGAAGACACTGGTCACGATCAAAACGGTCATAATCACGTTTCAGGTAACCATCCAAGCTTCAGGTGATGCTAATGATGCTGATGTGTGAACGCGGTGACGGATCCCTGGTGTCAATGCCGAGATCAAGCCTGCCGTGCTAACCACGTGAATAGTGAAATCATGCCTGCACTATCGATGAAGCCGTTCGACACCTGCAACCTCGCCAGCTTCGGCTCAAGTAATTCGGAGAATATCCGCTGTCGCATGAGTCTGACCCAGGCGCCTTTGCTCGGAAGACTCTGTGCTCTTGCAGCCAACATTTATGGCGTTTGCGGCGTCTTCCAAATTGGCAGTGATGCCACAATGAAGATAAGGTAAGCTCCCAAAAGTATCAGATATATAATCGTAGAGGATCCCTTAACTATGGGGTACAGTACCCTCCCCACTTTTTTTAGTAGACTACCGTAAACTTTATGTGCAAACGGACGATCATCATTTACGGACACCATGGTATGGCCAATCAAAATAGCGAGATTGGTGGCCGTATTTGTATTTTTTGTAAAATGAAAAGGCGGCAGACACCTCGGCTCCATTCAAAAAGCGCGCGCTCTGCAACAATGGTCAAGGTCACCCCACCCGGGCTGCCTCGTCTGACCGGTCATGGGCGGGCCCAGCCAACGCACAGACGCATATGCACGACTAACAGGCTGAAACTAGAGATTGTTCTGTTTGTTTTAGGAGTGCGGCAGCATGGATATCGCGCTAGACAGCTATTTCAGTTTGTTAGGCAAGAGAATATAAGCGCAAGCTTATTTATGCGTGGAGAGCAAGGCGTGAAGCGCTCGAAGTCAGTCAGAATGCATGCCACGCCAATGAAACTCATCACGCCCCGAGCGGGGCTGCATGCCAAAGCTCGTTGCGCTGCGCGCACTCACCGCGAAGAAAACAGCGCCTGCACAGGGCTCCCCGCCACTCGACTTTGTGGCGACTTTGTGGTGTGTCACATCTATCCACGAAATACCGTTTCCATTCGGCTTAAGTACGTAAACACCGTTAATGTAATTTTCAGTATTCCTACATGCCGACCAAAAAAACATGCTTGTCCGTTTGCACATAAAGTTTACGGTATCTCGATTGAGTAGCGCTTTTCCGCCTGTTCGATTGGTTAAAATGAGTTTCAGTGGAAAAAAATGTCGGGCGTTTTATGCGGAAACACACGAATAGAAGCCGTTGCGTGTCACACATATACCAGTCGATGTGTACCACACCACCACAAACGTGAGAACCATACTAAACACGTTAATTTCAAATATAACCACATAGTTATGTATTTCTAATCTGCCTGTAAAAAGCGGTTACTGCGACTCAGCATTTGTGACTACCCACGCAGTTTCGCAACAAATATTAGAGGATGTTAGCAAATTGGTGTTTTACGGGATGGAGACAAAGCCACACGCTCGGTGGTGTCTATGCTCTCAAAATGGGAAATTCGCTGTCGTATTCCCACGGGATCTCCCGAGAAAACCGTAGCTCGTTCTCACGAGATCACTAGCTTTCTGATTGGCTCGTTTGATTCAGTCTCCATCCAGCGCTTATGTTCTCAAGGCCTCCAGCCCCCCAGAGAAGCTCCATGGTGCGTGGAAGCATCACTACTGCCAGCGCGTCAGTCCCGTTAAGCCCTGTGGCACCCCCTGCTAGTGAGGTCCCTGAAGCCTCCAGCAGCCTGCACGCAAATGGTGAAGAGCCGACCGCTGCTGCAACTCCGCAATCAAAGCGAAGCTCGCGCGGAAAGTTCACGGAGGAGCAGGATCTAGTCCTCCTCTATGCCATCACTAGGTACGCTCCGCACGCTGCGGACCACGCAAACGTACGAAAGGCTTGGGAAGACGTGGCCAGCTCTGCATCAGCATCGCTGCGGTTTCCGTTCACAGGTCGTGCTTGCTCTGATCGCTTTAAGTCTTCGAAGACATGGTACAAGAAGTGGTCAGATGGAAGTGAGTTTCGCAGCGGGTCAGGTGAGCCGGAAACGGAGAAAATGAGGCTGCTTGAAGAGATCACGAGCCTGGAGGCGGACGGCAAACTGGCGGTTATGAGCAAAAAGGCGGACAAGGAGCAGACAGAGAAGGAGAAGAGCAGCACGGGGACAATCTGATGGAGGCAGCGGAGAAGAGGCTGTCTGAGCGCGGCAAAGGTGCCCAGTCTAAGGTGCGCGAGACGGACAAGAAGCGCCAACGCGACGAGACGCTAGAGCTCATTGACAAGCAGTTGGAGTGGGATGCCGAGCGCCTGAAAGAGAAGGCCCGCAGCCGTGAGCTGCAGCAGCTACAGCTTGAATTTGAGCGTCATAAGTATGAGACGGAGCATGCCCTGCGTCAGAAAGAGATCGAGTTACAGGAAGCACGGTTTAAGGCAGAATGTGAGGAGCGTCAGAACGATCGCTAAGAGCGAAACAAGAAGTTTGATGCGCTGGTAGAAATCGTTAAGAAATCGATCCATTAGGTTAATCTTCTAGCTAATCTAGCAAGCGAAAGTACTCCTCAAATGAAAGTGGATCTACATCAAAATACTTACTGTGCTTGTTTCCTCGAAAAATGGTAAGGCAGTTCGTTAAAATTATGCATGCCTTGTAGACTGTAGCCACAGGTGCTTTTCCAAGCATCATCTTCTTCGTGAAGTCACATGCAGCCCAGTGCTGTACGACTTCACCATAAGACCACTCAACTGAAATACGAACCTTGCTCATTATATACTTCACGTGCTCTTGAGTAGCAGTGCGACCTGTTACTAGAAATGGCGACAGGAAGATGTCATTCCTTCCGTAGGCAGCGTCCCCGTAGATAACAAACCCAGCAAAACGGGAGTCGCTCCGAACAATCTCCTCCAACTTAGATGCACGCAGTAACGTGAGATCATGGCGACGGCCCTCGACGGGCCCGAATGCATGTGAAATAAGACCATCGGGCGTCACAACCGTTTGGAATTTAATGCAGTGCTTACGTTTGTGGCCGTTGTATTCAACACGCTGCCGAATTCTAGCACCGCCCGGCCGGTAAACAGCACGTGTGGTGCCATCAACGAATCCCCACACGCCGCGCACAATTCCACCGCTCTTCCGCTCCACGGCACTCGAAAACACAGGCAGCCGATTAGCGAGGCGGTCAGCGTCTTGCACTTGTTCACTATGAAGAACAGCACGAAATAAAATGTGTTGCTTAGGCCCGGATAGCGGCGGCCGTACTTGGCCTCCTGGTCGTCCCAGCGGCTTGGATACGTTAGCCGTTCCAAAAAGATGCACACGGCCTCGATGCTGTAGCATCTTGTCCTCTCGCGGGTGATGACGACGTCAGGAAAATGCAATGCTGTTGTGAGCGCCCGAATCTTCTCCTTCGTGAAGCGATAGTACACCTTGCAGTACGCGTTGCTACGCTCGCTCAGTCGGAAGCGCACGTCCGGGATGACCGGCCGCTCAGGGTTGCTGGGCAGAGCGCGGAGAAGCAGTGCCACTTGAATACGAGGATCGCGTGTCAGGATGGCGAACTCCATCGCCGAGAGTCAGTGTGATTTCGTGAGTGAGGGGGCCTTACGAGAATGCTAGCACTGTTGCAGGAAACGTAAAAAACGAAATGCATAGAAATGGCGATCTACAAACCTTGTCGTAACGTACGAGACTGCTAACATCCTCTATTGAACCTGGATACACTACGATCGTCCCAGTTGAAACTGAATTCGTTCCCGCTGGTAGTTCCAAGAGGTCCGTGGCTCAGAACCCGAATCGTTTTGCGGAATCAGAAATTGCATGGGTGAGTTTGCTGAAACTGCAATATCGCGTAATGATTACGCTCAATTGTATTGCCAATCCTACCAATCCTATGATGAAACTGCCTCTCAGTGTCAATCCACTCATCATTTTCTTTTTTATTCACGAAACCCTGACGTGTAACTAATTCCAGTGATCGCTGACAGCATGGCTGGCTTCAACACAGGAGCCGTTAAAGATAATAGTGTACAAATATGCTTTGCAGCAATGGGGACTCTCACTTTCGATTTCGACGTCTATTGACATGATTGTCCTGAAACGATCATACGACTCTGAGTCTGACGACGAGCAGCCGCCCAAACTACCGCGTACCAGCGCTGATTAACGGCTGGAGACGATCAACAACATTGCGACACTGAATCGCAGTATGGAGGAGAAAGTCGACCAACGTGTACAAGAACTCAACTCCGCGTATGCTACGATTCGTAGATTTCGCCGTCAACACTCTTCGCGTGAGATGTTTGGCTCTGATGAGGATGAAGACGAGAGTGAGGACGAGGACGGTTTCGAAGAACCTTGGTTCGTTGGCACGTTCAGCGAATACGAGGCGGGCGACGAGCAGAGATTGATAGTAACGCTGTCTGAAGCTGATAATCTGGAAATGAGAAATAAGAAACTAATAACAGACTAATAGTTAAGCTACTAGCTCAGCACGACGCTCAAATAAATAGAGTTATAGTATTATTAGCCCACGTTTGGATTAGATATTAGCATCTGATTAATGTCTGATTAGCGGAGGAATTTGGAGACAGCAATCTCTCCCGAACTACGGTTCGAACGTGCTGCGGTGTTCCAGTGGTATTGTAGCCTTAGTGTTAGTGATGAAGACGGCGCTCGATGGTGCTAATCGTCATACTTCAAGCGGTTCGTCGCACAGGACCGCTCGGGTATGGCCGCGGTCCGCAGACCATGTTCTCTACAATGACTTGCCTCACCCAATATATGTTTTCGTTCTGCAAAGTTCTAGCTGATCAAGTATTCTCTTCGTCTACTTGCCTACTTGCCTGCTCGTTGATGACACCATAAAGGGTGCCAACCCAGACTGCTCCTGTGCTGAGCTAACTGCGGCCCATCTTTGTGTGGTTTGTAGTCGCCCTGTCCATCATCTGTACAGCAACGACCTGTACGAAGGTGGAGATCTACCAGAGCTGGCATCGCCGTCGGACGAGAACATACAACTTGCGCGCTGAGCTGCTGGTGCTGCTGAAGCCCAACCGGAAGTAATTGCCGCGTATAGAAGCGCTCGGTAGGGATGGTACTGTGCGAGGATGACCGCTTTAGCTCGGCGATGAGCGCTTCGATAGCCGAGTAGATGGAGAACGTATAGTAATAGAAACCTAATAGGTGATTACTATAGTACTATTGTTTTAGTATTGGCAGATGCACTTGATCTTACTAAACGAATATTAAAGTTCAAGGGGATGATGGGAAGCTGGTATAGTAGTAATACCGACGGAAACCACCCTACTATCAATCTCTGGCGACGAGAAGAGTGTTATTGACTTGACCTATGATAGTGAATGAATTATACAACCTGTCGAGGTGACTAAACCTTGCTCAGAGGTTTCCCATACTTTCGTTCTCATAGGTTAGTTTATACTTTAAAATCTGGGAATTTACTTTAACTGTAAACACTGCGTATTTACGTAAACCTAACGAGGGTTCGACTCCGTGATGTCAGTGTGTAACTGCTTTGTATCGAGCTTATAAAGTTTGGTGGAGGGCGCTGGAATTCGGTTGAAACAGGTTTCGTCGCTGTCAGTTTGCAATTTTCCTCGAAGAACGGAATGAGCAGTCAAGACACGTGGAAGGCAAAGTACGCTACGCCGCCAGCGCACGAAGAAGGTCGCATGAAAACCCATCGCAAGGCCAATCGCGCTCAAGCACGTTCGCGGCTCTACAAGCGCGACGTCGCGCGGAGGGTCGAGGCCCAGCTCATGGCTGCTGTCGGCGCGGGGCCTCTACCTGTTGTGGAGCTGACTCAAGCGGAGCGACACGTCACGTCGCTCCGGTATGGCATAATACCCACTCTATTCCAACCTAGTCTCGTCCATGGAATTCCCTGACTCTTGAATTCACCAATGAGATTGAATTATAGCCCTCATTTTAGCTAATGATTGTTTTTTTTAGAAAAACTGGCAGTTTTCCGTCTCATCCGACCATATTTAGTTGGAAGGGTTTGATAATATTTTGTACTGAATACAAAAGTTCATATAAAACACATATTCTATAAATACCCCGAAGTTTCTGACCTAAGCTTAGATTGGCAGTTGTGGTATTACAGTAGAAAACAACTTGTCGTGCATAGGCAATGTCGGTCGCGTCCCTAGCTCCCACTAACACCAAAAAGTCCAGGGCGACGGCGATCAACTCATTCAACACATTTCTGGCCTTAGCGAATGTAGCACTCGATGCAGCACATCAACTCATCGATGCTGACAAGACCGGTAGGGTACTCCGAATTATGTTAGATAAATAGGCATATTCCCTAGCGAGATCGACAGACAAACTTCGATCGCCAAATACGTGTCTTGCATACTTCGGAAACGTGAAAACCGGTTACTAGATATGTATCCGCAGCAAGGTGGAATCGTGGAGCCGCAGCTGCAGAAGATTCTGTCTGGACTGGGCAAATATTGCAACAATCGAGAGGAGGGTGGCTTCGAAAAGAAAGCACCTCCGTGCTCCAAACAAGACTTGAAAATATTGTTTGAGTGTTGTATACTCCAGCTTCTGCGGAAAGTGTTTACCTCGACGCCGCCTTGGTTGCCATGATGTGGTACTTGTACGGGCGTAGCTCGGACGCAGAGCAACTTGAAAAACAACAGGTCTCAATACTACCTGGTAAGTTTGTCATTTGTCATCTATACTATTGTGCATTCCGTTGACCTGATACTTGATGCCCTACTAGATGGAGTCCTCTTCCTTCGCTTTAAGAGGGTTAAAACAGCTTTTCTGCAAGACATTTCGTTATTCAAAGATCCGACGAGCTTCCTAACTTGCCATCTATTTGCTTTGGCTCCGGCTCTGTCATTGCAGACGGCTCCACGCAAGAGCTTGCTTCTTCAACTGTTCAACGCAAAGCGTAGTACCACTAACGTGGAGGATGTAGAGGAGCTAAGTCTCGTTGAGCATCTTGAAGCTGACGAACACCAGGCAACAGTGGAAGGAGTCCAGCCGTCGCGCATCAAGCGAGCAGTACCTGGTGCACAAGCCTACGTTAACAGGCTGTTGGTTAAAATCAAGCAGACCGCAGAAGAGAAGGGGGTTAGACTCACTCCTGGACTTACCTCGCATTGACTCCGGCGTGGTGGGGCCATGCACATAAACAATGGGAGTGTGGCTGAGAACTGGATTATCGAGTGGGGGTGACTGGCAGCTTGATCGTGTCAACAAGGCGTTCGGATATATGTTAGGCACGACGCAAGCCGACCAGCAGGTAGCGCGTGTCTTGAGCGGATGGAAGCCGAAGGAAGGCGCCCGGCTTCCTTCGCTACGTGTGCTCGAAGAGCCGATTCTTGCCCGCGCTCTGAAGCTTCAGGCGCTGCTCTTCTCGAACACACTTACGTTCGCTGACGCAACGCTTAATCTTGATGCGGACGTCGCAGAGGTCCTAACAGCCACGCTCGTGATGCACTACTCTGAAATGCTGCTGCTGGCGGACAATAGTGCATTGATCGTCAGATTGCGGGAAGCTATGGTGGCTCGGGCCATCGCGGAGGCTGAGGTGCTGGCGTGGAGCGAAACGATTCAGCGATCCTTCCTCCCTCTGCCCACCACAGTCGAGCCCAGCGATAACGACACCCAATCCACGGCAGTACTCGACCTCTTGAAGCGCTAGTCCCTGCAGATTGATATTCTCATCCTACAAAACAAGCGGCTAGATGAACGATTGTTAGCTGTTGAGACAGCAATACCACGAGTACAAGATGGTCCGGCCCCCTCAGCTGCACCCTTAGGTGGCGGGCTACCAGACGCCGCGCAGAATACCCCATAGCCCCGTCAAACCGTGCGCCAAAAGAAGGAAATCTCGCAGTCGCTATCAGCACTCTGGTGCGAGTGGTTAACGGCCGAGCCGCGTGTGTACACCTCGCGCTCTATGAAAAATACAGCGCTTTACGAGTTTAGACACATCATAGGGTACATGATGCTTTTCTTACCGACGGGATTCGAACTTGACGCTGCGTCCCCTGCATACAAAAGCGAGGTGCTGAGCCTTGGCGAGAAGTCTCAAGACAACACGTATGCCTTCTTGAAAACTAACGGGTCATCAGCAGTTGCTGCGGGTACAGCATTGAAGGCGCTCCGCAAGGTTCATAAGACTGGAAAGCTCGACATGCACATTGCCCAGTTTCGTGAGCGCGTCGACACTGGTAGCGCCATAGATCCAACACCTTCCTTAGCTCTCCCAGTCTTCATCCACCGTCAGACAAAGCGGTAGCCTACAGATAAAACAAACAAAGACATACTACACGCATAATTAAATGAAAGACGATGACAGGATTCGAACCGGCCAGCAGCAAATGCTGCTCCTTCATCCGGAAGGATCGTCACTGATTAGAAATGCTTAGCACAAGCAGTGAGCATGGGCACGGAGAGCAGCGAGCACGGGTCACCACGGGAGAAACACAGGCAGCAAAAGGTGCGGCAATACGGAGACCAGGACGAGCACCATCACGGGGACCAGCACGGGCTGCTATGAGCACGGGTGGCCGTGAGCGCGGTGGTGGTGAGCGCGGGCAACCACGGGAGCACCACGACCCAGAAGTATGGGCCACAGGGGGGAATCGACAATGAAGATGTGAAACAGCCAATCGCGGTTTGGCTCGAGAGGGTGTCTCACAAAACTGTTTTCATACCGATACAAGTTGGAATGGGGTCAGACGGTTGGAATTTTGACGGTATGGCACACCGGATCAAGCCGAGAACGCTGAATCTCGAGTCCGCCGTCAGAATAACAGGCGTGACGCTGTGCGTCGCTTGAAAGCAAGGTCTGCTGCCCGCAGGCTTCCACTTGCTGCAGCGGAACCCGGGGGTTCTACCCTTACCGGCCCGGTGATGTGAACATGGGCATTACGGTCCATGTTGTTTTGCCCACGATGACTGTGGCTACAGAGGTCTCTCCAACTTGCGGCGCCAGATCTCAATCTTTCGTCGGGCCCGCTTACGCAAGATGCGCAATCCGATGAGTTCCCATCATACCCCAGTTTGCCGTTGCGCTACGAAGCCTCTCTCCGGGCACGTTGCCTCAGGAGGACATCGCTCCAAGTTTCCCGACGTATGATCTGCTTGCGGCTGCGTTGAGGGACCTTACCTCAGATGTACCCTCCCAAGATGAACCGAGTCCTGGATTCCCTACGTACGCCCAGCTCAACGCTACTCTGCGGAACCTCTCTCCTCATCTGCTATCACAGGAGCAACCTTCGCCAGGTATCCGACGTAACCCCAACTTGAAAACGCATTGCGCATCTTTACCCCGGACGTACCGGGAGACGCAGATGAAAGCGTTGAATTTCCACGTACGCCCAGCTGGCGGCAGCATCATGTACCTTGCCTTCTGTTGATCGGTCGGGCTGCCCTTCTCGCGCTCCCCGAACGGCGCGGAGTGCTGCTTTGTGCACTCTGGACGAATGAACCTGTTCCGCGTCACTCCCTTCCTGAACGGAAGTCTCACTGCGGTTACTTTGGGGCCGTGTTGTGGCCTCTTGAACTGCCCAACTCATGCTGTCTTCTAGGAGGGCTCGCGCTAGCATCTGCGGAAATACCGTTGGACCGTGTACGTGAGTTGTACAGAACGCATGCGTTTCTGACAAAGATCCAGGGTTGCAACAGCGCTTTTGCTTTCACTTCCTCTGGCACCAAAGAGGATTATTCGATCAATCGTGGTACCGCCCCGTACCTTGATATGGGCATCAGCTCCTTCACATTGCTCCTTGATACGTTCCTCGAAGCGTCTAGGAGTGTTCGCTCTCGGTCCCTACTATGGTCTGTCCTCACTCGCTCCTATAGAGATTTCTGCTGGAGCTTAGGCACTTGTGGCGAAGCCTGTAACCAGCCTCATCGGGTCCCTTCGCAGGGTGGTGCCAAATCATATAATATCGTGGAAAACGCGCATTGCCTCGTCTCCGTGATCAGCACCAACCGTTATGCTCTCCACATTTCTGATTTTCTCACCATCGTGCGCGTGGGTACCCAGTATGGCACCGCTTAGGTTGAACGGCCCATCTATCGGTAAGCGCTCATCAATGACAAGTCAGCAAGCACATAATATATTGCTTGGATGGGCCGTTCCTCGACTCTGGTTCACAGAGGTGTTTCCATTGGGAATGGACAGTGACCACCGTCGAATTCATGACTTTAGCCACTTGATCAATGTTGTCCTCTGTGGGCAGCAGGCGGTGAGCCAGAGCGGCCAGCTTGTACAGTTCGCTGGACACAGCCATTATAGACGGTTGAGATCGACGCGAACACTTTGACGACCTCCGTCTGTCGCCCGCCAGCATAACAGCCAACCGACATTACTGATCCGTACCAGGTGGTGTATCCGGCTGCAGCAGGTCCTCCTGCTGGTTGGATGACAGTCAGAACCCCCCCCCCTCGGGTGGCTCCAACGCCTGGAGGGGCTGACCGGGCATTGGACGCCATCTCAAAGCCCACTCACTCTCCTCAGCCCGTGCATCCGTTTCTAGAAGAGACGCCACAACCAGAAAGTTTTCGGATTGGGGTATGGCTTCACCGGAGAAGCCGATTTCGCGCATGGCTTCCATCACGACGCTGTCTCTCGCCGTCGGCGGACGGATCGCAGCTGCTATTCATCACGAACCGCGAATTCCTCGGCGTGAAGGACCCCCACCGCGAGGCGTCAAGGAGCTCGCGCAGCGTGGCCACTACTTACCGATGCGAAGGTCATTCCCCCGGATCTTGCTGTAGTGGTCTGCGTCTGCCCTTTCCGTTGTGTCCGCGCGGTGGACGATACGTGATCAGGTACTTCTCTGGTCTGGAAAAGAATTAACAGTTAGGTTTTTCTATAAAAACGGCGCATGTTTGATTGGTGGAACTGCTATAATTCATATGTCTGATTGGATAAAAACCGAGATGTAGGGATTTGTAAGGAAACACCCTCAAAAGTTGATTGGCTGTTTATCAAGCGTGGAGAAGTTTATATTGAGGGTAACCGGTTTGATAGCGGTTCTTAACCGTGAACCGGTTAGCCCGAAC
>LGTU01001557.1:0-12638 GCA_001314425.1 Phytophthora pluvialis | reverse complement strand
AAGCAGGTTGCCGTATCTACGGGAATGCGAATGCATGGTGGACATCTGAGCTGTCTATATCTTTTCTCAAGTATCACTTCGCTACGCGAGAGAATCGTGACGATTTGGTTCTCTTGCTATGGGACGACTTTTCTGGTCGTTGGACAGAAGAAGTCGTCCAGTATCCAGCATCGATTGATGTTGTCCTTATGAAGGTGCCCCCCGTTACACTTACGTGTGCCAGCCTGCAGATATATCCTGGAACAAGCCGCTCAAGGATAGGCTGCGTCGGAGGTGGGTAGCACACCCTCAAGCGGAGATTTCCAGGTATCAAGAGGAAGAGACCGCCAAGAAGCTGGCGGAGGAGAAAGAGCAAGAAGCAGTTGCAGCAGCAGAGAGAGCGAAGATCGGGAATCTCGACGCAGTCACGAACTCCTGTGTGAGTTCCGTGGTTGGCGCTTGGCGAATCCGCGAACCTGAAACCCAGAGTGATTATCCGGAGGAGGACAGCGTGTGCAACGAAGTCATGGTGCCTTGCCGCCGGAAGCGGCGATCCAAGCACGCTGGTTTTCAACTCCAAGCTCCAAAGTGCCCACAGGTCGCTGAATGGATTGCTGAAGCATGGGGTTCCTTGACGACAGAGGTGATTATCAGCGGATTCTCCAAAGCTGGTATTCTAACGGACATCCGCAGCGTGGTGGACCAGCACACAGAGCCAGAGGACCTCAGCTTGATCGTTGAGGCGCTTTCGCGACAATCAATCACCGGTCATGCCCGCGCTCGTCCTCAACTTGACTCGAGCGATGACGCTTGCACCGTGAACAGCGTCGACGAAATCAGTAGTAGCGGCAGCGAAGGTGGTTGTTGAAATGAATCTGTTAAAAGCTGAATACATCATCACTTCTAGCACACAGAGCCATTTGCCGTCCCTATTGTAATGTCCATAGTGAAGAAAACATGACACGAGCACGTTAGCCTACACACACGCCACGACAGCCAAATCGCACAAGCAGCTAGCCACCGTACTAATGTAGCAGGTGCCGGAATCTCGGGGTCGACGCCTCATCGGCTTGCTTGGAATCGCAGTGCTGACGCTTCAGCGGCTCGCTCAAAAGTGGCGAGGAACGAGATGATTTTCTTTCCACCGAATAAACTTTACTAAGTACGAGTACAGCCCAAATTGGCTGAACCGCATATCCCTAACCCGGACGAGTACATTGGTGACGCCTATAACAGGGGGAATACGGTAAGTGCAACAAAGCACAGCATCATTCACTACGAAAGCCAACTTCGTCAATTCTCATGAGTTAAGCCCTGGTCCAGGTGGAGAACACGTTCCAGCAAAACTAGTGGTTTAGGGTTTTCTGCCAAGTTTTAGCTTGTGCTAGCAATTTTCAAAACGCGTGCTGGGGCTTGTCCAAGTAAATGCTTATACCCGAACGCCCAGACACCACTCATTTTGGCATTGACCGACAAACTAGCAGTCTGTCGTGGTGTTATTTTACCAGTGTTCTACTGCTATAAAGCAGGCTGTAATGCTAACAGGCATGCGCCTTCTCCGACGCTAGTTTTTTAATCTATTTGCCTTCATGCAAACACACAATTTCGAGAACGCGGTTTCCGCCAAAGAGTACATGGGGACACCACGCGCAGGTAGTCTCTTAGCCGATACGTTGTTCGGATGGAAACAGGGGAACCTCGCCCCCTTCTTGCCCCCACTCCTGCTGGCACAAATTCTCTAGCTGGAACAGCTCATGCTGGTGTTCTGAAAATCGGCATCCTGGAACACAAAGGCACAAAACAATGATGACGATGGTGAGGATCTTGCCCAATCAAATTGGCAGAAGTGGTTAGCACAGAACGTGTTCTCCACTTGGACCAGGGCCTTATTTGGCCTAAGGCCGTATGAACCCTTTAAATGAAACGGGGAGTCCATGGATTCTACCTGTGTGTTATGTTCTTATTAAAATACGCTGTAGCAGACTTAAACGGTGTGCAAAGTTTGCGGTCAAGCTTATATTTGGTCCGCAAAAGCATCCTCTTTGAAACTGCAACAGGTGTTTTGCTCCTTTTTTCATATCTCCTTTGATTATCACCCTTTTAGAGATATCAAAGAAGGAGAGCCAATCGCAGCGCATTTTGCGTCGAATGCTGCAACCCGCAGTCCAATCGCATATATGTATTGATAACAAAAGTTATTGTGAAAACTGGTAGTTTTTGTCTGACACCTTGGCCCCATAAACCAGACCTGTTAAGAGATGGAAAGATGATCTATTCGGGATGTGTTTGTCATAATTCATGGTATTAATCCGACCACAGGTAGGTAAATCGGGGTCATAGATACCAGTCTAAATAAGACTAGTCAGAACGAAATGTGAGGGAGAGGGCACAAGGAAACACAATGTACGCTGCAGAGTTCCGCTGGAGAGCTGTGGTCTTGCACTACGCTTATGGAGTCCCTTGCCAGCGTATCGGCCACATTTTTGGCATCAGTGGACGGACAGTGTTACGGTGGTACCAGCAATTCAAGCAGTGTGGCCACGTGATGCCAGGAAAACGGGCGAAGAGAACGAGACAATCACCTCATGTCCAGCGCTTTGTCGCTGACTACGTGAAGGTCCACCCCTGCTTCTATGTGGAGGAATTGCAGTGCGCACTTCGGCAGCTATTCGGCGTCACCACCAGTGGCTTCAGTGCCACGGCTCTACTGCGGCTGCTGAAGTATTATTTAGGCCTGTCGCGTAAGGTGCTGGAGCGTCGCGCTCGCGAGGCTGTTCCTCGTGAGATTGAAGATTTCGTTGTGAAGATGAAGTGCTGGTACAAGTATCCATAACAGTTCGTGCTCGTAGACGAGACCTCGAAAACCGGCTTAGACAGTATGTGGCGCTACGCATGGTCGGCTCAGGGTTCGCGTGCCGTTGTGCGTGTCCCATTCTCGCGTGGTAAACGTGTGACCATTCTAGCCGCCTGTGATGTTAGTGGATTTGTCTCGTGGAATTGTACTCGACGGACGTACACGCGTCTAGCATTCCACAGAGCGTTTGTGGCCAAGGTGCTTTCCTAAGCTCAATCCGCGACCTCTCCCTCGATCAATCGTCGCTATTGACAATGCCCGCATTATCATGTGTGCTGAGCTGGAAGCTGCTGTTGCTGTATCGTCTCGTACACAGCTTCGCCACGCTCGACAGGTGGGTTCGCGGCACCTACACCATCCAGGCGCTGCATTTGGCTGAACGTTGCTGATTCTGGAAGTGCAACGGGGGCCCCTGCCGGCTGCCGAGCATGAGTCATTTCCCAGTGAGTGCGGGCTATTTGACCAACTTGAACGTCAGCCCGCCCTGCGAGGAAGTCATCGATGTCTTCATCAGCCTGGTGAATGCGGTTGCGCGTAGCACGCCGGCGTGTAGCATCGCCCACCTGGTTCTCTCTGACTGCGAACGCGAAGAGTTCCAGGCAGAGAGGCCTTCCGACCCCGCTGGTGGTTGGCCGTTACCGTGGTCACTACGATGCGCCAATTTGATTCAGAAAATGCCACCCAACCTTGCTGAGTTGCACCTTGACTTGGCTTAGCATAGATGTTATAAATAAGGGTGTGTATCTCTAAATAAGGTTCTAAATTGGCCGATTTACTATCAGATTAGACATTTGGCGTGCTTTTCACAATATAGTCTCGCCAAATATTTCGTTGCACTTAATTCAAACCGGAGGAAGTAGGAGTGAAGCGTATAGCCCAGTCCAACAAGGATTCTTTCAGCCTAGGCCTGAAAGCTACCGGAAGATGAGCGTTTCTAAAAGTGCACTAGCTGACTTTTTTAAATTTTGGGCATGTTTCAATTCACTTTTGCGAAAACCGGAAGTGGCTACCTTTGCTTTTTACGGTATGTCGCAAATTCTGTTTCTTTAGCACTTGGTGTTTGTAAGGGCTCCACGTGGGCAAGGCGCGCACGGGACGCCCCTTCAAATGTGTGAATGTGCTCAAAATCATTTTCCCTGTTACTCGACCATGTATAAGAGGTAATTGCTGGAGTATTTTCTCCCTGCGATCAAGGAGAAGTGGCCAAGGAAGGACCGCCACCGCCTCATCTGGGTTCAGCAGGGAAACGCAAAGCCCCACGTGTCCCCATTCGATCAGCAGTTGTTCAGGCGGCAGGATCGGAAGGAGGTTGGAACATCCGGCTCACATTTCAGCCGCCGAACTCACCAGATATGAATGTGTGTGACCTAGGATTGTTGACCTTTTACAGTCGATGCAGTCTCGCAAGTACATGCGCAATGTCAAGGACATCATCCACGCGGTCGAGGAAGCGTACGATAAGATGTATAAGGAAACACTGAACAACATGTTCTTGTCGCTACAGAACTGCATGCGTTGCGTTCTTGAAACATTTGGCGGTAACAACTATAAGATCCCCTATATGGGCAAGGCGAAGCTCAGAAATGCAAGTTCAACTGCCTTTTGCGTTGCCGTGTGAAACCCTCTATTACAACCGAGCGGTGAAAGCTCTTGTCCAAGCCACGCGTGGTAGTGCGTTGTTCTTTAGTCCCCATCAGACCTCGGAAAATACAGTACCATACTGTATTGCCTTCGGGACAAGCCATGATAGTCACGGCAATAGATCGACAAACAGTAATAAGTACGGCGCAATTACTGCCAATGTCTCCATTGCAGGTAAAGTTAATGCTAGAACCTTGGCTGACTTACCGTATAAATCAGATTGAGTGAGACAGTGGTAAAAACTTCAGCTCCTATTCAAATTTGCAAATCCAAAGAGAATGTTTGCGCTGTAAAAAGTATTGTTGGTCTGGCGCTCGTCAACCGCCAGCACTCTTCGATTTGACATCCCGCCCTCGCGCCTTCGTGGCGGGCTATTGGGCGTAATGCCACGGCGTCCCAAGAATACGAACAAGACCAACTCAATGCCCTCCAGGCACAGGCGGGCGTTACCGTTGTAGCTGCCGCACCTGCTGTTTGTGTGCACCGCTCCACATATTATCGGTGGAAAAAAAAAAAACGAGCGCGCTCCCAACAGCTGCCAAGGAGGCACCAAACAAGAGCTACGCTTCCTCAACTAAGCGAGCTGCGATGTATATACGCAACCCGGACCTCGAAAAGCAGTGAGTTACCAACAATTGATTCTATTGATGCTTTATGTATTACTAATATGTATTTTAGACTGCTGGATTGGATCATCGAAATGCGAAAAAAAATCGCTTTCTTTGTGTTTTTATGCGTCGTTTGATTATTATCATTGCGCGCTTAGATCAACACAATTCAAAAAGAAGAACGAGAGGCGGCAACGTGTCTTTTCTTAGACGTTTTCTAAAACGTAATCGTCTCTCGGTTGGAAGGATTGTCCACAAAGGCAGAGAAGAAAAACGCTCGGACATGGAGGTATGCTGCGTAATACCGTGCAACTTGTATTTATAAAACTAATAATCGTGTTTCTTAGTGTGTTGCCGATGTTTTTACGCAGTCTATTCAACATACAATCGAAGAAAATGGCATTCGGTCAAGCGAAATTGGACCAAACAAGATTTCTTCCGTCTTCAACATGGATCAAACGGTTGTGTTCATCGACATGGTGGGAAAAACCACTATTTACTTCGTCGGCAACCCAACCATTGATGGGGTTCAAGGTAAACATATTGATGTCTCTCTATTTAGCGTGTTAAAATAACGTTAATTTGCTTCTGATGTTTAGGTGGCGAAATCAATGGATTTCGGGCCTCTGTTTTTTTACCGCTTCTGCGACGGGTGAGAAATTGCCCCCGCTTATTGTTTTTGCGGGTGTGCCGGGGGGACCCGTCTTGCAGAAGGTCTGGAACCCGAAATTCGGATCCGACGACGTCCTGCACACTCTGCAGAAGAAAGGATGGTGTGATGAAGCAGCAATGCTCGAGTGGATTGACAGAGTAAGTAATTTGGCTGTGAAAAATGATAATTTGCAGTGATATTTACACGTTTTGGTGTTTGTTGTTAGATCTGGAAGCCAAGTGTCAATTCCTGTCGTCTCCTTCTTCTCGATAGTTTGAAGGTGCATAAGATGGATACAGTTCGCCATGAACTACAAGAACGCAGTTGTACACAAGTGGAGTTCGTACCGCCGGGGGTCACTGGAATTTGTCAGCCCATGGATGTCGCAGTGATGAAGCCGTTCAAGGACCACATCTGGTACGTGGAAAGAATTTATGTACATACTTACTCACCTCTGACCATTTTTTGGTTTGAACAGTGCCAGCTACAAGGAATACCACGAATCGAACCCGTTTCCGAGCACGCCTGATGAAAGGCGAGCGCTTTTGTCGCGTTTCGTAAGTGAAGCCTGGGGGAATGTCTCTGATAGAACAATTAGGAACGGTTTTATTAGGGCAGGAATCATCCTGTATGGGCCACGCGATAAAGATGGCAAGTTTCGAGTTGGAGAGACGTCTCTGATGTAGATGCCCCTGTCGTTCATGCCACGGATAAAAACACTTAACTTCAATGTTACTTCAGAAGGGGTACCACCTTTATGATTGGGTGCAATTTGGCCTTTTTTTCTACGCCTCTTCAGTTTTTACGAGCGTCGCACTCAATCCGTGTGTCTCACTCAATCCGATTTATACGGTACGTAAGTCAGGCTAGTGACATTCCACATATCCTTGTTCGCGCGCAGGAAAGCGATCATTTCGAAGTGGGCGTGCAGCAAACGGCTGCGCTGGGGTGAGAGGATCACCTTGCATTCTGAGAACAGACGCTCGCGCGCATTTGACGCCGGCGGCACCTGCGCTGCCAAGGCAGAGTACACAGCGCTCCCACCCGCGCATCTCTTCTTTCCACCTTGCTGGATGATGTGTGCAGCGTATTCATTCTCGCACTCTTTACGCTTGCGGCTGGCCGTTCTTCCAAGCGTGGACGCTCAAGTCGTTTCAACGCCGCAGTCTCAGCTGCCGAAAGCTTGTCTTCAGGCAGACCGCTGCGGAAGAGTGTGATGTGAGCATCAGCGTCTTGGTTCCCTACGTTCAGCGGCGTTAACGCAAGCAGCGTGCGTCGAATACGGCTACCAACCAGGTAAAGCCTGAAGAATGCAACAAACCAGGCCTTAAAAAAACTAACTGCAATCCAGTGATTATTGTATTGTCCCGACAAAATAATTGATTTTTGGGTCGTGCACAAAGTCAATAAAATATGAAGTTTTTCCAATAATACCCATTCAATACCGGTTTAGAAGATTTTCAGGGCTCGATCAGTTACGCACCAGTCATTCAAACGACTGGCTTGTAGCGGAGAATGCAACCGTTGGTCCGTAGACACCACACCAGAAGCGCACGCCTTCTCTAAACACTCATTCACTTTCCAATTCGACGAGATGGTCCCCAACCGCGAGATCTGCGCGTTTTTCTTCGAGGAGAAAGGCAAAGGCGACTTGCGCTGCCAGATTTGCTGTGCGTCCCGCAAGCACAAGCTGGGTCGGGCTACAGCAACCTGTTGTCCCCCTCACCCTGACTTCGAGGAGATCAACAACGCCTCGGTAGCGTCCGACACCCCCCCCCCCCCCCCCCNCCCCCCCTCTTGTCAAGCTTTGGCTTCGTGTCCGACGCGACCCAGCACCGCTACTAGTCGATTCAATGGATTGTCGAGCGCAACTTGCCAGTGTCCGAAGTGGACAACCCTCTGACGCGCTCCATGTTGCGCTTGAAGCCCATCTCGTCCAAGACGTTGAAGGCGGACATGCAGAAGTGGTCGGTGAACGTTGGTGTCCTGATTGAAAAGGAGATGGACAAGATACTCGGCGGCATGTGGGACGGGTGGTCTCACGCTACGGTGCACTATGTAGCCATCTTCGCCGTATACATTGAGGCTGGCAAGCGTCGCGAACGACTTCTGGTGCTTTCACCAATTGAAGAGGGATCCAAGATGCCGAGGTGCACATCGAGATGTTCAATCGTGTGCTGACTCTGTACATCAAGGACATGTCGATGGCGGCCATTCTTGTTGGTGATAACTGCAGTACGAACAAAACATTCGCTACGCTCCTAGAGCTACCGCTGGTGGGCTGTGCTAGTCATCGGTACAACTTGGCAGTAAACCGGTATTTGTCCGCGTACGAGTCCGCTTCGACACTGCAACAATGCTGAGGAGCTTTCCAAGTTGACGGATCTGAAACCTATCAAGCGGAATGTAACACGCTGGTCATCGACCTTTGAGATGGTGCTGCGCTACAAGCGCATCCGTGATGCCATTCGCCAGGTTGATGCCGTTGAAGAGTACGCTCTTACGGGTGCTGCTCCCAAGAGCCTGATGGGTCTCCTTGAGCACCTCAAGAAACTGGATAGTAGAGAACTTTCGCAACCCGGTTTGAGCAGCATTTCAGATTCAGTTTGAGGAAAAACAGTACCGTGGCCCATAGTTTCTCAAATCTTATTGTGAAATCAACTTTCGTTTCACACAAGTGGTGGTGAAGCTCAACAGGCTCTTTCGTTTCACAAAAGTCACGAGAGCCACTCGCACCAGAACGCACTACAGTCCTAGTCTTCGAATCGCCGGGCTCCACATGGTATTCGTCGCCCCAAAGCTGTCCACGAAGCAAGCTATCGAGGTAACTGCCGTGCTTCTACTGGCAGCGCGCTGCAAACGCAAGCGTATCCTGCGTGTGATGCGCTTCCTGATAGCCTCTCACTGATATCGTCTAAGAGGACCACTACCACGCATTAATTCCCTAAACGGCTTTGACGACGCCAGCTGAAACCGTACGCTCTTCACGAGCCCTCTCGGCTTCTTCACGACGCTTCTCCATCCTGTCTTCATGCTGTCGCTTTTTGTCGGCTCCTTCCTTCTCGAAGTTGAGACGGTTGCTCAAGTACATGTACTTTTCAGCATTTCCACCAGCCATGCCCTCTATTGCTATGGCAATTGCATCCGTGACCGCATGCATTTTTTCGCTTTTGCTTGTCTTTCTGCTTCGCCCTTTTCCACCTGACGCCACACGCTTCTGACCCGACAACGGCGATGAAGCGTCCGTCGCGGTACCCACAACATCTTGATCTACATCCTCCTCACCCGATTGGGAATCTTGGCGCAGCTCGTCCTCGAGCTCGCCCATGACCAAGCGCCGCATGAGCGCTCTTTATGCTTTGATGCCTTCACTCTTGGCGCGCTCGGCTTGCTTAGCATCTTTGCGCACCGATTTCCAGCCAACCATCCGCTGGGCAATGTCTTGCAGCAGAACATCGCGCTTTTCGTACTCCTCGCTGGTCCCTGAGGCCCGACGGGACGCGCGCTCGGCTTCGCGGTACTGCTTGACAAGCTTGTCAAAGCGAGTACGCAGCGAAGTTCCTGGTTTGTCCTTCACGAATGCCGTAGTGTCGCTGCACATCCGCGCTATTTGGTCAAAGCACTTCATCACACCGTTAGCCGTACCGTAGGGAGCTTCCCACGGCTTGATCATGTTAGCAGCACGTAGGAGGATGAGGTCGTCGCCAGCAGTGAAGTTTTACCGAGCTTGCTGGTCCGCTTCGTGCTGCTTTGTTGGCATGGGAGACGCGTGGCTCTCGCCATCGTCAGATGCAACCTCCATACGTAGCGATTCTTCGCTCGTGGGTGCCGTTCTTGCTGGCTGTACGTCACTCCTGCACGGTCCTGCTGACTGGACGCATAAGGGCGTGTCCAGGCACTACAATAAGCTAGCTACAATTACCGAAGTCTGACTTGACCCTTGATCGCTTGNTACAGAACCTAATCAGAACCCTCGGCTGGCGGTTTATTATGACCAGCCGAGAACCCTGTCTCTAATGCCTCCTAGCCACTCGGTCACGGGAAATGTGATTCGCCAATCAGAGGCCACGAACGCTTTTCACCGAGCGGTTCAGCGACGGTTGCTTGGCAACTGGGCTGGTCACGGCGCGGTAAAAACCCAACGCCACACTTTTGGTATCCTATGCCAAAACGTTGCCGGCGCAAGCTGCCGTTTTGATCTCGATTCGCTTGAACGAGATATAATGTTTCACAGTTATTTGCCACGATTTTCCACTGGAATATGCGATCCCGCTATATTCCACTTGAACAGGATTTTGGCTTTATAAATATCATGACACAGGATAAATACGAATTGTATGTACGCAACTTTGTTATTCAAAGGGGTGATTTATTCCTGAAACTAAAATTCACTATTGTGGTGATTATGGTTTAGCTACTACTACACAAGCCTTTTCAATAGCAAAAACATTACAGCGCGCAAACGCACAAGCAAGCCGGTCTACCAGCATATTTTCCTTGCGAATAAAAGGTGCTCATCGTCTCCGACAATCGTTTCGAGCTTGTGAGTTGCCTCCAGATACTTGTCCGACTGGGCTGTTGACCGCAACTGCTATCTTGAAACAAAGCGCTCTCCGAGAGTCCATTGATGGAAGGTATGGATCTTGGACACGAAGCTTGGACGAAGAGGAGGGAGTGAGCACGCTGGGCTTGACCGGAGCGAGGACACTTGACCACTTGAGGGGTAGAAGGAAGATTCGAAAGTGATTGATTGAGGTCTTTAGTTCGCAAGCCTACTTGCTATCTCTAGACCTACTGGATACACACTACTTGATTCTTTACTGGATTCTGAGTTGCTTCAGCCAATCAGAGAGCGCCACGTCGATGCCCATCATGTACCCACAATCTTGTACCCACGAGTGGCGTAATCGATGGAGCGTAATCAACGTGGGTTCGCATNCAGGTCCACGTCGCTATGAATCATCCGGCGGGTTCGCCTCCTTGCTCTTCGTCATAGTCTGATATTTGTATAGCGAATGGACTGTGATCTGGGGTACTGGATACACGATTTCGGCCAGTAACCCCTGATCCAGAACAGTGACACGCGGATCTTATCCCCGCGTACGCACTTTCCGTTCTCGCAGTTCAAAAGAAACTTGCTCCACCACACTTGCCTTCTTGGATCGCCAGGCTGAGCGCGATGTACTCCGCCTCGCTCGTAGACAGCGAAACACTTGACTGCTTCTTGCTGNGGCGCACCCATCAGCATGAACGTGTAGCCAGAAGTCGACTTGCGGTCGGCGAGGTCGCCAGCCCAGTCCGCGTCGGAGTACCCACGAAAATCGATCTTGTCACCCGACTTGAAACAGATCCCATGCATCTTGGTGCCTTGCAGATAGCGAAAGATGCGCTTGACCGCAATCCAGTGTTCTTCTTGGGGGTTCTCCATGAAGCGCGACACATAGCCCACGGCGTACGCAATGTCCGGGCGCGTCGCAGTCATGAGGTGCATCAGGGCACCAACCGCTTCGCGAAACGGAGCATTCACCTTGGTCGCTGCGTCGCTTGGAACCAGTCGAGAGCTCATATCCACCGGACTTCCCACAGCCTTGCACTCGTCCATACCGAAACGCTTGAGAATGTCGTCCACACCAGTGAAGTCTTCGCAGCGGTCGCACGTGATGCAGCGTTATCACTGCGGTTGCAGCAGGTTGCTGGCTTGGCAATCGTGGAGTGGTGCAGCGCACCAGCTTCACACCACTGATACGCTTGAATCTCCCACTTGCTCTCGACGCGTGTCGAATCTCGCAAGTGTTGAGGGCGTATGCATCAATCCTGCATGAGTCGCAGCGGTGCGACAGAAGCAGGGTTCCAGCGCACTTGTTGGTCAGCAGAACGATGGCGTAAGTTTGCGTAACACAGTAATTGACTCCATCTTCACTCGGTCGCGTTGGGTTGGTCATCAGCACTGCGCTTCGTCTGGGTAGAACGTGCTCGCTGAGCAGACGCAGCTGGGATCCCTTCGAGCGGCAGCACTTTGAGCTACGAACAAAACTGACTGAGCTTGTCTCGCACTAGAGCTTAGTTATGATGTCCGCGGTGTTGTCGTTAGTTGGCACGTACAACGTGTTCAACTTGCCCTCTTCAACCATGTGCTGAATGAGGTGAAACTTGTTGTTGATATGTTTTGTGTTGGAGTGCTGGTCAGACTTCTCCGCCAAGTACAGCGCTGCCTGGTTATCACCGCGCAGCAGTGGTGTGGCCGCAGGCCACTCCAACTCCTCACACAATCCCATGATCCACAGAATGTCCTTGACGCCCTCGTTCATCGCGATGTACTCAGCTTCCGTGCTCGACTGAGCATTGACGCCCTGTTTGCGTGAGCCGTATAAGATGACATTTCCGTCGAGAAGCGTAACGTAGCCAGAGACAGACTTGGAATCATCAGGATCATTGGTGTGGTGTATGGAAATACAACTTTTCGGGCGTCTATATTATGCACCTGGATACATCGCCGGCCTGAATCGGCGAAAGTTCGAGTCGGCAAGGACGACATAGCGAGGACGTGACTCAGCGAGGACCCGAGTCAGCGAGCAAGGTTTTTTTTTTGACCCGGCGAGGTTAAATCAGGGTCTCGGCGAAGGGTCGCTTGGAGATCTGTAACGACTCCATTTCACTAGATATTTGTATAGGGTCTTTTAGGAAAGCAAAGGGGGGAGTCCTCGAAGACACAGACATAACTAACAGAGCAGAATTTTCTAAGTCCAAGACAAGTTTACACTTTTCCGGTAAGTCCCTGCAAGGGCTGGTTATGCCTGCCGTCGTCCCTGGGAGACATAGCTTGTAGGGGAATCGGTCTGGTAGCGCCAAGAGATCAAGGTCGGCCCGGGGAAGGGCACATACCGCTACAGCTACCAGCGAAGAC
>LGTU01001553.1:0-11420 GCA_001314425.1 Phytophthora pluvialis | reverse complement strand
ATGGAAAATAGAATTTTGAACTCGATATTGGTCGACCGAACAAAACTCGATTTGACCTTAAATCGCAAACGCGCAATGTGTGCAAAAAAGGCGCGAAATATTGCAAATTGTGTGCTACCGAACGCACCCTTACACAATTACCATATAGATAGCCCTGAATTGGAGGCCCTGATATTCCTAATTGTGTTGCTGAAACTGCTGGCAATATAATATATTGTCGGCTTACAGTATACGTTCAATTATGGTTTCAATTATCATTTTAGTATAATTGGGTAAATTCTGTCAGGATTCGAGTTTTCTGACATGTGAAACATAATAATGTGATTTATATAATAATTATTATTCATGTACGTATAAGATTTTTTTCAATTATCATTCTATAACTTCAAGAGCCACTCGATGTCATTGTTTTGGATGTTTCAGGTAATTGAATCTCCCGCGGTGGAGTGACTACTTCGAGCTGCTCCACGAGAGCCACACCACCAAAGTACCCAACCATGGCGACAGGTGCGTGTGGGCCCTCTGCTGCGCGACCCGCCCCGCACTGCTACCCATGCACCATTAACCCTCCCTCCATGTATCACAGAGATCGACGACTCGAGCAACGCGCCGCGCACCAAGTTCTTCCTGCGCGGCAAGGGCGGCATCGAGGCCATGTGGGGCCCGTCGTCCTCCAGCAAGGACGAGGTCAAGATCGAGCGCGACGAGAGCTTTGACGCGCCGGGCGCCGCCGAAATCATGCAGTTCACGGAGGACGGCAAGTTCCTGGTGCTGGTGCGCACCGCCTCGGGCTTCACGGTGCGCGACGCGGACACCGGCGCGGTGGTGACGGATGTGGCCAACCCGGGCGTCCACGCGGTGGCCTGGTCGCCGCTTGGCTCGCAATTGCTCACGTGGCAACGGCCGCAGAAGGACTCGGACCTCGGCAACCTCATCGTGTGGGATGTCGCCACTGGCGAGGAGGTCGCGCGCTTCAACCACAAGTCCTACACGCGTGACGTACGTTGGGTGCTGATGGGGAGATGAATATCGGTGTGTGGCGGCTGACGAGGTGTGTATTTGTGTGCTTTCATGGTGACAGAAATGGCCGCCGCTCCAGTGGTCGTCGGACGAGACGATCTGCGCGCGGCAGAGCGCCAACGGGGTGGTGCTCTACAGCGGTCGCGACATTGGCGCGGGCTCGATTGGCCAGATCAACCTCCCGGTATGTGGTGCCATCAGGCGAAGAATGCGTGAGCTAGGTTGGAGGAGAAACTGATGCTGTGGTTTGTTTTTTGTCGGTGACCAGAACGTGGCGAACTTCAGCGTGGCTCCTGGCAGCGCCCCCTACAAGGTGGCTCTGTTCGTTCCGGAGAAGAAGGGCAAGCCTGCCAGCGTCAAGATTTACCAATTCCCGAACGGCCTGGATGTCCCTACGGCGACTAAGAGCTTCTACAAGGCCCAGGATGTGGTGCTGAAGTGGTCTCCCACGGGCAGCGCGCTGATCATTGAGACGCGCACGGACATTGATACGTCGGGCAAGTCGTACTACGGTGAAACAGGCCTCTTCTTCCTGCAGAGCGACGGCGAGTATGACTGCATCGTGCCGCTCACGAAGGAGGGCACTGTGCACGACGTGGCCTGGGACCCCACCAGTCGCGGCTTCGTGGTGATCGCTGGTGCGATGCCTGCGCACGCCACTCTTTACGACAACAAGGCGCTGCCCATCTTCGAGTTTGGCGCGGCGCCTCGTAACCACGTCAGCTGGAGCCCGCACGGACGCTTCCTGTGCCTTGCTGGGTTTGGTAACCTTCGCGGTGACATGGACTTCTGGGAGCGCAACAAGCTGAAAAAGATGGGTTCGGCGACGTCTAACTCCGCCACCACTTTCGCTTGGTCGCCTGACAGCCGCTACTTCGCTACGGCCACTACGTTCCCGCGTCTGCGCGTGGACAACGGATTCAAGGTCTTCCGTTATGATGGCACGGGTCCCATCCACCAGGAAGAGCGTGGTGAGTTGTACGATCTGAAGTTCCGACCGGCATCGCAGGACACGTACCCGAACCGTCCTCAGTCTCCGCGCCGGAAGGGTGAGGCTGCTGGTTTTGGCTCCTCATCCGCGGCTCCGAAGGCTGCGCCGAAGCCGCAGGCTTACCGCCCGCCGAACTCGACGGGTGCGCTTGCTGCTATGATGCGCAAGGAAGAGGGTGGCTCGAGGAAGCTGGATCGTAACAAATACGCAGCTCCCCGCGTCGCTGCTTCCTCGATTCCAGGTGCTGTACCTCGCGCGATTCCTGGTATGGGAGCGGCTGCTGCGCCCAAGAAGCTTAGCAAAAGCGCACGCAAGAAGAAAGCCCAGGAGGCCGCCGAGGCCAAGGCTGCTGTGGAGGAGGTTCTCGCTAAGGTCGCCGGTGCTGCACCTGCTCAGGAGGAACCGGCCCAAGCGACCCCGGCTGAGATGACGCCTGAGGAGAAGGCCAAGAAGGTGAAGAACTTGTTGAAGAAGCTCAAGCAGATCGACGCCATCAAGGCTAAGAAGGAGGCTGGAGACTCGCTTAACGACGACCAGCTTCAGAAGCTCAACACTGAGCAAGCTCTGCGCGACGAGGTGGCCGAACTTTCTGCGTAAATAAGTGTGAAAGGCACATGTCGAGCTTAGAGATCGGCGTTGGCGGCCAAAGGGAAAGCAATAGAGAGCAACACCTAAAAGCGAGACACTTGTAGGTAGTGTTACATTCAGCATATAGCGATCGGCATTCCTTGCACTTCCTTCAATTGATTTGAGTAGTTCTAGCTGTTGCCAAACACGAACTCGTCAAACAATTTAGTCCGCAGCAATCGAACTGGTTGGGGACACGTATACTGCCCACTGGGGAGTTGGCGCAGATGGCGGCGGCACAAAATGCTGTTCAAATAAAACAAAATTACGAGCACGTTAGTCCTGGTAATGGCAGAAGTACAATCGGTAAAATGACTCCATACCGGGGGAATAGTGGAAGCTCCCGGCGTCAGCGGAAAAACAATGTACGAGTCCCAAGCTCGTCGTATAGCGATCAACGCGTCAATCGTCAAGGTCTCTGGATCAAGAGACTGCTTGTGTGGTCTGCTCTCTGGTCTCGGCAGACTTTTCGGCTGGTCTTCGTGAGAAACTCGTTCTGGTTGTGAAGGTGGAGGGGGGTCCTTCTCTCCTGCTTGCCCCTTGCCTTTCGAATGTCCATCAACAGCCTTGGACTCCACTTTGTCGTTACCAACCGATTCCGCCTTTTCAAGTGTTTTCGAGTCTACTGCATGACGGATATTTGCTTCAGCTCGGCGCCGCAGCTTGGCTCGCTTTCGATACGCCTACAGCAGCAACCAGCTTCCATTAGCACAACTGAAACGGAAACGCGCAGTGTTGCGTCCCAGCAATCACCTTTTTCTTGTTGACCCTCGCTGCAAACGCTCGAATCTCTGCAAGTTGTTTCTCCGAGAAGAGCCCCGACGCCGCGTTCATCTCGTCCAGCTGCTTCTTCAAAGCTTCACAAGCGGCAAGTTTTCGTTCGCGTTGCACGCGCAGACGCGGAGCTTCCACACTCCGCGCTGCATCGCCACGTTCCTCAGTATTTGCACTCGACGCCTCCAGTCGCTTTTCAACCGCAGCCAACTCCGTGGCCGCCGCTTTCAGCTGCTCCGCCAGCTTTTGAGCCTGCATGACTCGACGTCGTAGCAGTCTCAAAGGAGGTTCGTCGCAGTCGTCTGCAGTACCTTGAGAGCTGGCCGCCGATCTGCAGTGTGTCCGCCTGAAAGAGTCCAACCACAATTGCTCTGTGTTCACCACTGGAGGACGCGGAGGGGGCAGGAAGCGAGGGTAGAAGCCCATTGGAGGGCGCGGAAAGAAGCGCGGGGGTCCTGCAAATCCACGCGGAGGTGGTGGCAAGGGCGGAATAAATGCAGGACGAGCTGGTGGCGGCGCCCATGGCGTCGGCGGCATGGACGGAGGCCATCGAGGAGGACGCATCTTTTCGAAACGGGTGTCACTATTTTATTTTGTGATATGGCTACAGTATTTATGCTTTTGGTCCACCCAAATGTATATTCGACCAAATTTGCCACAAAACGATGACGGACGTTCAGGGCGAGCTGCTCAAGTGCGTGCTGCAGCTGGCGGCATGCAGCGACAAGGTCCGCCTTGCCTCCCTGGCCTATTCGCTACTGTACCACTGACGCTCTCTCGATGTTGCCACGCGCAGCTCCGCACGACGGACGCGATGCTGGGCAAGTTCGTGGGCCGCATGCAGCAGGACCTGCCGGTGTCCGGGATGCCGCGTCTGACGTCCAAGCTGGCGGTGGTGCCGGCCAACCCGGAGCGAGAGGCGCGCACGCTGGAGGAGAAGTTCCAGGATGTCTTCGACCAGGGAACGGAGGCCACGGAGCGGCTGGAGATCACCAAGTCGCGGCTGGAGAAGGAGCTGCGGCGGCGCTCGGAGAACGTGCGGACTTTTGTTGTGTATGGCAGGAGTGATGGTGGAGAGTGATGGTAGATTGACGTTGACGCTGTTGCTGCAGTTCCGCGACCTGGTCAAGAGCCGGAACACCGACATCCAGGAGGAGTACGCGCGCATGCTCAAGGAGCTGGACGACCAGGTGGAGTCGTTGGACCAGGAGATTGCCAAGGAGAGGGAGGTCAGTGCTGACCGAGCTAAGCGACGACGAGAGGAGGCTATGGAGACGAAGGCGAGCAAGAAGCAGCACCGTGAAGCTGAAAGCGCGCAGCTCAAGGTGCAGCTGGATGAGTTCACGTCCGATATCAAGCAACTGCAGGATGTGTTTGCTACGCTGGAGAAGGAGGATGAGAACCAGGGAAACGAGAATAGTCTCGATGACGCCCAAAGCGCAGAGGAACGACGCAGACTTGAGGAGGAACGTGCTCAGAACGAAATCGTGGAGCTTCAGCAGGAAATTGTGCTGCTCAAAGAAGCTCAGGAGGCGATTGCAGAGAAGATCGACGTATGTGTCGAGGTTGCTGCAACGTTCTTGCTTGCATGGTAGTCGACTAACAGTGTTGTGCTCGTTGTGGGGGTGCTCTATCATACTGCAGAAACAATCACTGAAGGTTCAGTATGAGGAAGAAAAGCAAGAAGTGCTGGAAGAAACGGCTCACGTAAGCGCTTTTCGCCCCTCGGACCTCGTAAATTTGGCGTATCTGACCTGTTTGTTTTCTCAATGATGCAGCTGGAAAGCTTGGTGGAAGATCTTACACCTCAAATCAACTCCAATGGTGTTCGGCTGCACTCTTTGCTGCGAACGCTTGCACCGTCTCCGGGAATCGGAACGCTCATGACACGACTGTATCAACAATTGTGCAACGACTCTCCTGCGCCGTCGTCGCCTGGTTTGCCTCCCACACCGCGGAAAACGGTCGACTTGAAGGCGTTCCTCAACGTGAGTGGAATATTTACGCGTGTTTACTTTACCATTGATCGCTAACAATGTGTCGCGCTGTATGTGGTGGATACAGAGCTGTCCGAGCTTCGAGGAAGGCAACCGAGCAATCGACGAGCTCAAGAAACTCCAGCTCATTCATTGCTACGAGTCCAGCGGCATTATCGCTCTGGCAGATTAGTGCTATTAACTTGCAAACACTAATTATTTTCAAGACCATGCTGCTTGTCAAACAGCAGCATCCGGAGAGACTACGGTAGCAGCACACATCGAGCAGCCTTGAAACAAAACATGCTGTCATGAGGGCACAGTACCCTTGCCTCTCACAGCTTACTGTTCTTGTTCTTGAACTGTTTCTTGAGTTCCATCACCGTGGCGAGGAACTCGCCCGACGCCGCCCGACGATCCAGCTGCTCGAACTCGTAGAACAGCGCCTCGCGGACCTTCGGGACGCGTTCGCGACGCAGCAGGGACTTGTACACCGGCAGACTGGTCTTGTTGAAGCGGTTCGTCACGAGCGGGGTGAGCTCAGCAAACACCGTCTCCAGGAAGCCGTCCGTAGGGAAGACCTCGCCTACAATCTGGGCGCTCAACGCCTCTTGGGCTGTGTAGACCTTGGAGCGGATCACCAGGTTGTTCGCCACGGTAGGGCCCAGCAGGTGCGGGAACGTGTAGGACGACGCGAACTCCGGCACGACTCCGATGCGGAGGAATGGCGTCCAGAAGGTGGCGCTGTCGGCCGCGTACACGACGTCGCAGTGCATGAGCAGCGTGACGCCGATGCCGATGGCGGGGCCATTGACCGCCGCGACCAGCAGCTTCTTGCAGTCCAGCATCCTGTGCATGAAGTCGTGCGACGGACTCTGCGAGGGCGGGCGCACGGACCCGTCGCCCAGGATGGCAGCCGTCTCCTTCACGTCGGCGCCGCTGGTGAAGTACTCGCCGTGGCCCGTGAGCACGAATGCGTGGAGCGACGGGTCGGCCTCGAACTCGTCCAGCGCCGCGGTCAGTTGCCCGTACAGCGCGTCGTTGAAGGCGTTCTTGGCGCGAGGGCGGCACATCTCGGCCACGTAGATGCAGCCCGCGCGCACGTGGCGGCGAACCACCGTCTCCTGCTGCTGCGTGCTCGCCATTGATGTCGTTCGGGTGCGCGCTGGATGGTCAGTTGGATTATGTTAAACGATCTGCTTCTTGGTACATGTACATGTCGCCACGGATTCGTCAACGTATTGAAGTTGGCGTGATGGTTGCAGTAGCGAATGATGCTACGACCAAAAGACCGATGGACGGATGAAGGCACGGACGGCTAGAACATCTCGAGATACACTACTCGCGTTAATAATCATAAGGCGGCGTCACCCCGCCACTCACCTTGGTCGTGGACAACGAATGAAAATAATATTGTCGTGTTGTTGGCGCCGATACCACGAAGTTGAACAACAGTTTGGAACTGGACGGAGAATAGGATTCACTTCGCAGTTGATATCGTAGGGGCTTATACGGTTTTATCAAAATAGACGTATCAATGACTTATTGCTCAATAATTGAGCTAACTTTCTTCATCAGATCTCGGTATTTGGAATCCTTAAGTTTAGGGATACGTTAGTTAGTTATAAGCAAATAAATATTGTTAAAAAATGCGTTAATTAACGTCATTTATTTAGGATTACGGTTAATAAACCATTGGACAAATTCCTGTCGCACGGTAACGCATGGACGGGAAAGAGGCTATGTTGAATGATGAGGAGCTCGACTCCCTCCTCGTTTGGTCATCTACAGATTCTTATCAGTTCTCCGATCCCTGTCATTGCGGCTTCAAGAGCATGCCCGATAAGCGCGGTTTCCTTTGGGAACATTTCCAGGATCATGCCCAAGCCCAGGATCTATTACAAAAGTTCTACTCCGCTCCAACGTCAACTGCAGGCGTTGAGCGTTAGAACAAGGTGGCAAAGCGTCTGTATTCCTCAGCCGTAACCGGATGACGCGAGGATAAGTGGAGGAGCGAGTTGGCATCGCTCATAATACCACTATCGTGAATGCGTTATTGGAATGTAAACGCCAGAAGTTCGAAAAGGTAATGACAAAGCGTTTTCGCGAGCCGTCCTTGGGTGGGCCGGTCCTCGAGGTGTATGGAAGCAGAACGCTTNGTCTCGAGCCGTCCTTGGGTGGGCCGGTCCTCGAGGTGTATGGAAGCAGAACGCTTGTAGAGAGTTAGAACAGACCAACAGAATTGAAATATAACTAAATCAACTTGTTGGATCCAAGGCTTTTTCACGACTGACCTCTTTCTTCACGGAGGCGAGCTGTCCAGTCGCCCTCCTTTCCTCTCTCTCGCTCACTGCACGAGCGCTGATAGTCCTGACACCCCCTCCTTCGTCCCGCCTTCTCCTGGTCCTTGCTCGAGCCACTCCGCTGTAGCTCCACATGCATGCCTTCTGTCCTCATCGCTCCGTCGTAGCCTGCGCGCCCCCAGTTCCGAGCCTTCTTCTTCAATGTCGGTAACTGGCGCGGCGGTTCCGAGGATCTGAGTCTGCTCTGATTCCGAGCCAAAGGCTTAACGAGGGGCTAGATCTGTGCCGCCCCGATCCGCTTGCGACAGGGCTTCGCGCTCATCCTCATAGAGCTGCTCTGCCAGCAACTGATCAGCCAACGCCGCTTCACCGAGGGGACGGACTGGACCGTGCCCCAGACGGTTCCCACCGCTCCCACTCGGGACACAAAGAACCCTTTTGGTGTTGCATCATGTGAGCAGGATGCTTTGTCTGCTGTCTTAGCTTGATGGACACCGCCACGATGCCTGACAAGCTTCTCTTCCCTAGTAGGACGCGTTATATCTTCATGGTCACTCCAAAACGTTTGCTTGCGCGGAGCTTTTCACGAAATAAATCGAAAACTAATGGAAAAAATGCTTTATAACATTTTATTCAATTTAATTCAAGAGAAAATCAAAAAGATCGTTCCATATCATTAACCCTTCAATCGTTGGGACAAGGTGGAACTGCGTACGATTCGATTTTATTGATAGGCACGGTCGGGAGATGCTAGGGAGCAACGACAGCGGAGCAACGGAGCAGAGAAAGGCAGCATTCAAAAGTAAGTGCCTGTGCAAAAAACACTGTCTGAAAGCATACGGCGTTTCGATAGTACGAATATAGATCCGGTAAGACGTGGAGGCTCGGGAGTTATTTGTTGTTTGTTGGGCATCACTTCTCACTTCTCGCTTAGCGTTGGTCACGCCAGAATGTTGCGTAGCGGCAGCCCAGCACCAAGCACGTTCATCCTCGAAGCACCACCACCACTTGAGTACCAGTCTGAACAAGAAGCTGAAGCTGCCATCCATGAATGGACGAAGGCGCACAAGTACAACGTATCGAGGCAGAGTCTAGGGAGTAACGAGAAGGGAGAAATCCGATACAGACTGTGAGCGTGCGATAGAACTGGGGCCCCGAAGAATACGAGAAAAATTGAAGACTCTGATCGTCAACGTCCAATGCGTCGCTCAAAAAGAACAGGCTGCAAGATGCGGATCAGTATTGTTGCTGTGGATGACTTAAACCCGACGGGACCGTGGCAAATCGTTCATACGCAAGACGGTAGCCAGCAGCACAACCATCCCGAGTCATCAGACGTGCGAGTGCACGTTGCACATCGCCAGCGCGCGGCTAGACAACCACAGCCGTCTGCTGCAGCGACAACTAGCGACCTTGTCTCCGTGCAGGTCATGGCTGGGGTCTCCACGGCAAAGATTTATGCAACCATGTTGCTTCGTGATGAGGGTTCGCTAGCTATCCCGAAAGCTATCGCTAATGCCAAGAGCTCTGGGCGTAGCAAGTTGCTTGCAACGAGGGCGAGCAACCAGGCGTTGTTTGAGCTCTTCAAGAAAAACGGGTTCTACTACTGCTACGAGGTCGATCCAGACACAAACCGGCTGCGGTACTTGCTCTGGACACACCCCGAGATAACCAAACTGGCCCGAGATTTCATGGATCTTATGGTATTGGATTGCACCTACAAGACAAATCGCTATCGCATGCCTCTTCTAAATGCTGTCATTCTGACAGGCATGAACACGACCTTACCGTTCGCGCATGTTTAGCTTCCTGGGGAAGCCGAGCCTGATTTAACTTGGGCCTTCGGGCAACTGAAAAAGTTCATGGCTGAGAGCTCGGCGCCAGTGCCTCGTGTCATCTGGACTGATCAAGATTTAGCATGCACTAATGCTACCGAGACGGTGTTTCCTCTAGCAGCTAAGTTACTCTGCCACTGGCACATTCGGCGCAACGTCCTCGCTCAAGCAAAAAAGCACGTCGTGTGAGGTAGCTGTTCGCAATACTGCTGCCGTCGGTAAAAAGAAGAAGAAAAAACACACTCCAGACCGACATTTCCATGGCAAAATTCGATGAAGCCGTGGGCTCAGCAACCGAGGCTGCGTTCTACGAACGTAGCGCATTACTTCGCAACCTTAACAGTAAAATGGGCGAGTACCATGACAAGCAATGGTGGCCTCACAAGGAAAAAATTGTTAGATGCTGGATTGACAAACACAGCCACTACGGCTGTCGCGACACGTCTGTAGTGGAGGGGACTCATGCTACAATGAAGTCCTGGCTCGATAACTCTCAAGGGGACTTGCTCAAAGTCTTCCAACAACTCCTGCCTTGGTGGATCTCGTCGGCTTCGAGGAACCGGTTCCAAGCGGCCAACGACGCTTGCAATATCCCCATGCTTTTCAGAGGTGACGACAGATACTCTGCGGTGGTGAAGGTTATCAGTGTCTGGGCAATCAAGAAGACACACGAGCTGTGGGTAGAAGCTTACAAGATTGTCGTACATGGAATCGAGAGAAACGAATACAACGGTACCTTTCGACGTATCTACGAACGTCCTTGTTTTCATGACCTCATGGCGGTTATCGACCCTGATGGCTTATTGAAGCTCGAGCCTGGACACTTCGACCAGCATTGATGGCTCCCCGCAGCTCGAATGACGACCACAGTTAGAGTATTGGAGTCTGTTCCACAGCGAGATGGTCGACCGCGCCGGCGCCAAAATGGACCTCACCGAGCAGGCCACGGAATGAACAGCACTCGACGAGACCCATCCGGATTCGAGCTCATCGAGCAGAGTCTCTCTTCAGAAACACCCCATACTCGCCTTCCTTCATTTCGAGATCTACTCGAGAGTGAGGATTCAGATTTCCAACAGGCCTTCCTGCCTCCACGCGCGTGGGGGTATGCTGGAATGGGTTCGCTAGAAGGGTAGTAGAAATCTCGTTGCTTATAAATGTCCATTGATTGATCTGAGAATCACAATGTACTCGGCCGGGTTCATTCACTGCCGACAGTCGTGACCGGCCGACGCAATTGTCAAAAACTAACGACGACTACTGTGTGTGGCCTCGTCCAGGGCGAGGTTGTTCGGGTTGGACAGTAGCTCGATGGTGATGCCGTGACGCCGTTTTCGGCCGGCCAACACGCCCTTGTCTACAAGCGGATGGCGGCACGCGGCCAGCCCCATGGCATCCGCTACGTCGTCCACGCGTGCCTGTATGTGCTTGGACGTGACGCTTGTGGGCAGATCTTAGATTGAAAGCCATGGGAATGGTCTCCAGCACCGGGAAAGAGCCCAGCACGGAGGCCTCCCGGTCCACGTAGCTCGTCACGGCGCGGACCCCCTTGCTGGCGCACGCCTCGCCGTTCAGCTCGAGTCTCAGGCGACTCTCCGGAACTGATGAAGTCGACCAGCAGGCCCACGAGCGGGGTCTTGCCGGAGACGGACGGGCTTACGATGGCTGCAAGCTCTGTGGGTGCCAGCGGCCGCTGACGTTGTCGAGGAATGTCTCCTTGTCGTCGGGCGTGTCGGCCGTATCGCGGCGTCCCCGATGTGAGGTTGTTCTAGCTCAGCGATCGGTACTGTACCTGTGACGGGCTGTCACACGAGCACGTTGCACAGAGGAAATGTGAGCTTTGGAGTTTATACAAACTCCCAGTGAACGATAGTTCACTTAGTCCCTGGCCTGA
>LGTU01001541.1:0-11332 GCA_001314425.1 Phytophthora pluvialis | reverse complement strand
CTTTTTGGAGAAAGCACGTAGCTGGAGCTGCTTCGATTGCTGCAACAACTGCTGCATAAAAAATATTAATGCAGAAGCCGAAGCGAGAATCAGCTGAAATAACTACTAAGTATACGTGGGAATAGATCGAGTGACCTGACTAGCCGCAGCACGCGCCATGTCTAAGTCGGGACCTAACATATTGGCGATGTCATAGTACCGTTGGATGCTCTCACGAATACCGCCACTTTCACCGCCCTCGGTCGCAGTCGGCAACGTGGATCTTAGTTTTAGTCTCTTCACGGGATGTTCGAAGTATGGGAGCTCGATCTCGGCATCAATATCAGCAGATGACTGCTCCAGTAGCGTCCTGATCACCTTAAACCCTCGCCTGGCTCATCAATGAACGCTCTGTGGATGAGGATAGAGCTGCTTTTCTTCTCGGCGACCCAGAAGAACACCCAATTCTTGTTCAAGTGCGTAAGTAGTGCCATCACTGGGCCATTGGCGCGCAGATCAAGAGCGACCAGCTCCGACAATGCTTGAAAATTGTTTTTGGGCTCGATTCGTTTCTTCACTTCACTTCAATCAGCATCTGCACTCCCGGCAAAAACTGCAAACTGGATGGATCCTTCTTGACGGTATCCCTGAGTATAAGAAGATCAGTGGATCCAACGAATTCAACGTCGCGACCAGGAACTTTAGCGCTAAGAATGGACTGCTTCTTTTCCACCCAATGACACATAGCTTCTTATTCGTGAGGACAGCGCCAATGTTGCGATCCAAGTACTCAAGATACGGTTTCCGCTGCTGCTCCTCAGAGAGCGTAATCTCTTCACCGGCTTGAGCAATTCGCGCCCAGTCGAATGGATCAACTGGTGTCCTCTCTTCAACAGCAACGTCAAGTGTATCGACAGCAATCACCGCAATGTTCAACTCGTTCGTAATCTTCCCCCAGTCGGATGAGCTCACCTGCGAGTGAGAAAAGGTGCGTTTCGTCAGCACCGTCTGGGCGTAAATCGCTTTGATCATTTTATTCGTTGCGCAAGTCTCGTTCGCTGAATCAACTGCAGCCTCCCGAGCTGGCAGCTTCACCAGCACGTGGATCGTCCCGTCGGGGATTTCGCTGGGGAATATCGTGCCGATCTTGTCCGTCGGATCGTCCAATTCCTCCTTCATGTAGAGACTCGCCACTTCCTTGGGGGCCTCCCCGTTCCGCATTTGGCGCACAAGAGGATCCTTCGACTTCAGCCACGCGCCGTCTTTCGTCGCCAGGAAGAGCTGCAGCTTGCTTGCTGCAAACTTGTACTTCTGCTTCGCCGCGATCGCGTCCTTCAAGTCGTCCAACGAGTCGCCCTCATCCACTCCACCGAGAAGACGCTCCCCGCCACCCCAACGACCGCACAGAAGAGCTTCACCATCTTTCCTTTAGGCGTCAGGTTCTCGAATGAGAGAGAAGGGGTGGGGGGAGGGGGGGGGGGTTGACATCGTACTTAGTCGNAGAAGGAGCAGTCCAGGGTTGCGCCCGTGTCGCCGGACGTCCAGCAGCTGCCAGTGCTGCCGGCACTTGTCGAGGCGCAGTCCGCCGACTCAAGTTGAAGTGGCGACGGAGACGCCGGTTGACACTGCGACTGAGGAAGAAACATGTCCGCGGACATCGCTCCTTTGCCTGCCGAGGCAACAGTACCCTCTGGCGAGCAGCAGCTCTGGCTCGTATCGCTAAACGAGGAGAACAAGACGTTGTTGCCAGAAAGAATCGGTTCCAATTGCCTCGCCGCAACAAAAGACAGGGAGACCCCCCCCCCCCCCCCNCAACTCCCTCGCCGCAACAAAAGACAGGGAGACCCCCCGGAACCAAAGCTGCACACGACTCCGGCTACGACTTCGAGACTCTTTAGCAAGGCCCACCCGAGCAAAGGTCCTGCATCCTCAACAACCAGTGAAAGTGCTGGCAGCTTGAAGCAAGCGACAACGAAGGACTCGTCAGAAGCGCAACCACAGCCGCGCCGCGCCAAACGAAAGGGCGACACGTCCGACGTCAAGCCTCCGCCAGCCCCTGCGACAGCAAGAGCAGCCGCGAAGGAAATCCGTCCCAAGCGCTTGGTTGCGCGGTCGAACGTAGGGTCTACGCTGAACAAAGCCAACCCCGCTCTGGAAGCGAAGCCGAAGTCTGATGTGACAGCACGTCCAGCTCACGATAAAAACGAGGGATCAATGATGAATCCTACAGCGAGCAGCATGGCGCGAGCAACCGCAGCGGAGGCCCGCAAAGCCTTGCAGAAGAGTGCTGCGGCTAAAAGACCCCCATCTGTCCTAGCTCCTCCAGCTCCGATTTCGGCCGATGTACTGATGACAGCCAGCAAAACGTGAAGCGGCGACTACCGCAGAAGCCGCGAGCAAGCACTTGTACGGGGATGCCAAGGAGGCAAAGGCACGAAGAGATGCTCGAATGTTAAGCGACGCACTGCTCCCGCGGAAACGGAGGATCCGATTCAAGATCGCTTTACTCGCTTGCACGCCCAAGGCAAGGAGCTCCATGAGAGGAAGCGTGAGCTTCAGCAACAACATGAACGGGAAGGATGTACCTTTGCTCCGACCATCTCTGCTCGAGTCAAACGTTTGGCTCAACCAAGGTCGGGCCCGCGATACGAAAACCTCTACAAGCATGCCCAAGAGATGAAGCAGACATGCGAGGAAAAACTGCTAGAGCAAGCTAAAACTGCGGAGGAACAATGCCCCTTCAAACCCAAGATCACCACTTCCAAGTCACCAGTGAAGACGAAGTCATATTTACGACTTTGAGCGCGAGAAGCAAAAGCGGCTAGCTCTTGAGCAGAAGAAGATTGAAGCTAAAATGAACGAGTGCACATTCAAGCCCAAGGTTGTCTGCGAAGCGCATGAAGTCTAAGTCAGAGGGCGCTTGCTGGTGCCACGTTCAAGCTTCAAGCTGGCCCGTATTCTGGGCTGGAGCAACACGTGAAAGCTCGGGTATTGGTGGCAAAGAAGCTTAAAACCGAGCCGGAGGATCGAAAGTATGTTTGGTTGAGTAATTTGATGTCGTGGAGTGCCGCACGTCTAACGTGTCGCTTGGCTGTCTGTTGTAGGATGTTTGAGGAGTCCTCGGATCTCAAGAAACTTGCCAAGACCGGAGAAGCTTCGGTGCCTGCGGAGAGCTTGGAGTTGTACAAAACATTCTTCGACGAGGAGTTGCCAGCTGTGGACATCTATCGACCGACGAAGGAGGCTACGCCGTCAGTATCCGTATCGGACGATTTGACACCACCAGTGTCGAAACGGAACACTTCAGCCACAGCGCTCTCTTCCGAGCTCGCTCAGAGCATCCAGAGGCTGTCTTTGATCAAGAAGAATCGCACTCGTTTCAGCGGTGGAGACCTCATTTCTGTGGGGCCGTTATTCAAGATGGACGGCGGAAAAGACCGCGACTTCATCATTTTCAACGAAGCTGCAGCCGAGCACGCGTTCGGCGACGTGACTCGGAACGAGACGGAGTTGTCGTTCTACTCGAAATGAGTGAGGTCACCTGTGCGGTGCTGTCCGATTCAAATTAACTTACTTCAGTATTCTACATTGTTCAGGCCGCTGGCCGAGTGAGTGCCATCGAGGTCCTCACTTCTTCATCGACGATATCGATCGTGTGGTCGTGTGCTTCGTCCAGGAGCTTTTGGGTGAGGGTGTTCTCTGTCGGTCGTTTGTTGTGCCGTTTCCACCTTTTTGGAGAAAGCACGTAGCTGGAGCTGCTTCGATTGCTGCAACAACTGCTGCTTAAAGCGGATTCAAGTTGCTGGGTTCGAGATTGGTTACGCTGAGGGCTCTTGCGCCAGGCTCGTTGACGCTGTCGGTTTTGACCATTTTGGCGATCGTTTCCAGCGTTCGTGGGCACCTTTTGCCTTTGTCCACGTAAACGGCAGGCACAAGTGTTTGTCCCTGCTGCTTCCGCACCACTACTACTTGTGCTCGAAGAGTTCTGCCCGCTGGTTGAGAACGTGGACGTCAAGTGCGAAAACAGTCTGGAGCGTCTCGAAATCTTGGATTTGGAGCTTGTCTGAGTCATTTCCTGCTGCATTTGTGGGGCAAAAGGCTCGTCGTCGGACTCGGTGCCCGTGGCCTCTTCGAGCATCGCCAGCGGCTGGCAGAAGTTGATGTTGCCGTCGTCAAAAAAGTACACGGCGGTGCTGTCCTCGAAGCCGCGTTCGTGCTTAATATGATGCAAGAAACCAGCGTCCATCAGTGCTCGGCCGAGCCGCAAGCCCTCGCCGTGAGAATCCGTGACCGACAGATCTTCCATCCGCTCGATCAAAAACTCGCCGGTGAAGCACTTTTCGGACGGGATCATGTGACACCCGGTGCTTTCTCTCTCGAAGTCGTCGCTCAGATCTTGAGCGAGCACTGACAACAATTCCTCTTGGATGCATTCAAGCGCACGAACAATCTGCGGCATGGTGGGGCGGGCGTTTGGGTCGCTGTGCCATGCTCGTGTGATGATGTCTCGCAGTTTTGAAGGAAAAGTCCCGTCCGGGTTGCTTGGGTCCGGTTCCTCGAGAGGTGGGCGACAACCATTGAGCACGCCTTCGAACACCAGCATCGGGTTTGTATCCGCATACTTCTCGCGGTCGGGGTACAGGATATCCCAAAACGTGATGGCTAGCGAGTACACATCGGCGGCTTCGCCATAACTCGCTAACCCCGTACGACAGCCGATCATCTCCGGTGCCATGTAACTCACGGTTCCGGTGACGGTCATTTTGATCTGCGGGGGGGCTGGAGCACTCATGGCGGGGCCGGGAGAGTCCGTAGACGCTACAGTCCCCACGGACGTTTGAGGACCATCAGACTTTCTGTGGCTGTCGTTGCCAGGTTTTGGCAGTTCACGAGGAAGACGTCGGGAGTCGCCGAAATCGGTGAGCTTGACGTTGTTCTCCTGATCGACGAGGAAGTTTGTGGGTTTGATGTCGCGGTGCAAGAACGGAGGGGAGAAGCTGTGAATGTAGGCGACAGCTCTTGAGCAATCGAGCATGTAGGCAACATTGAGGAGCATTTGCTGTCGATCGAGAGTACCTGCGTCCTCAAATTCACCTCCAAGGTCAAGTAAATGTCGTGTAATGCGACGTTGGCCGCGCGCCTTGGCCTGTGCGTACAAAATGTCTTCCAAGGAACCTTGACAGAGCTCCGAGACCAGGCAGATCGTGGGGGGGCACACGCACATCCCGTAAAACTTGACGATGTTCGGATGAGACAGCGACGCACACAGAGCTGCTTCGTGCGAAAACTCAGCGACCACTTCCTCCGTGAAACGATACGGCGTGTAAACCTTCACGGCCACCGGTCGACACTGCTGCAGCCGTCCACTGAACACGGCTGCGCTCAAGCCGGCGCCGATTTTCTGACGTAGCTCCAGGTGCGCGAAGTCAATCACGAAATTCTTGTGCATCTCGATGAGGAGATGAATCCTGTTGGACGAGATATTCTCGTCCAACTGCGAGTGGGGTCCGGACTGTCGGCCTGCCTGCTGTAAAGCACACACACGCTGGCCCATACCTCTCCAGTACTCGGTGTCTGCGCGCAGCAAACTCCAAATGAAGAGCGGACTGGACGAGCCCCAGATTACCACGATGTACGTTATCGCTGCGAAGCCCCTGGAATTTCCGGTGTAGTTCTGGAGAAGCGTGTTGATGGTTATGAGCACGTGATACACGATAATGTACACGCCGTGGACGTGCAGAGTCCGTGGGCTTGCTCGTCCTGCCGGCGGGTTGATGAAGCAGACGTAGACCACGAACACCAGTATGAGCGGACGAATCGCCATCCTAACAAAGTAAAACAGCGTCGTCTGGTTTGGTGCGAAATGGGAAAGCGCCCACACGACCGGTATCGTGTACGACGCGAGCAGCACCGCCTTGGCGACAGCGCGACGGAGTGCAGGGACCGACACGCTCTTCTGACAAAGGAAGACGAGCGCCAGCACGAAGACGAATTGTCGACCGGCGTAGAAGATCTCACTGTCGAGGCTTGGGAACTTGGTGGTGTACATTTTGGCGTTGAGCGCGATGCAGAAGAAGAGCGCAATGCCCCCCGTCACAACCGCGAGGATCCAGAGCAGTGGTTCGAATGCCGGTAGAATCACTTTCCGCGTGGCTTGGGCGTCTCCTTTGAAGGCGACATGGCGATTCACGCGCAGATAGACGAGCAGCAAGAGGCAGAAGCAGCTCAGGACGCCGTATCCGACGAGTGAGATGATTTGGCTTAAGCGCACTCGCTCCGAGACGACCACGACGGCCATGGGAGCAGCGACCCAAAAGAGTCGGTGGGGTGTGTGAAGGAGGCAATGGCGCCCAGCTCACGAATCCGTGGACAAAGTGGTGGATGAAGTTAACGGAGACCGGGGTCGGTGAAGTCGTGGATCTCGTGTGTTGAGGCTTCTCGGCTGAGTTGATCGGGCCGCTGGCTCCTGTTTTCGTGGGAGACTTTGCAGACTGGTGACTGCTGCTCTCGATCGAGGTTTCGCCGGGTGAAGAAGGCCAGTAAATTCCACGAGAATAGTCTCCCTGCATCCCAGTGCAGTCAATTCTTCGATATTCCGAGCCTTTGGGGCACTGGCGAAAGTCCCAACCAGACCTGCGACGTGAAGAGGAAGGGGCTGGTTACGCTGGACATGAGCGAACCTGGGCGTAGTAATTGAGAGCACAACGTACTGTGACCTTGAACGCTGATAAGAGCATGCCGTACGTTTCACGGGTGTGCGAGTGAGGCCACTCATGACCGGCCTTTGAGTCAACACTATTGCTGGCCATAGCTGTACTTTACCAATCTCTGGGGCACAAACCATTTCACGTCTAGGGTTCCAATGACGGCATTAGAACCGGTCAGCACCGTTGGCGACCAGAGCGGAAGCCATTCTCGGAGCGGACATGTCGACGGAGGAGATCCGCGCCGGCAATTCGAGCGAGACGAGTGCGAGCTGCGATCGGGTATCCTGACCAACGCAAAAGGTTGTGTTGGGACCAGGACTACAAACTTGGGAGCAGTTTTGAACCTGAACGGAAGCGCATGAATCAAGCGCGGACAAGAGTCAACGGTCATGTGGGGAATGCGATCGGGGCTTGACTCAAGACCCGTGAAGACTCTTCTTGAAGCCGTTCCAACCCACACTCTGTGCCGGAACTCTGCCAATTCTTGCCAAAAGCGTTTGTCATTACCTGGTTCACACAAATAGCGCTGAGGTATGATGCAACAAATGGTGTTGCTAGCTATCGTAGCCGCTGTCATGGACGAGGGACACACACTAGGACAGTGTATTACTTCTACATACTCTTGATCGAATCCGACTAATTGAAGAACGCGGCGGCGAGGATGGAGGCGACGCCCATGGCGACGTAGCTGATAGGACGGGTCGACGACATGGCGCCGCTGGAGCTGGTGGTGCTGTCCGAGGTGGAGTCCTTGCTGGAGGTCGACTTGGACGACTTCTTGGTGGCACTCTCCTTGGTGCACTGGAGACCTTCCCAGCCTTCTTCGCACTCGCACACCGAGTCGGAGCACGTGCCTTTGCTGTTGCACGCCTTGTCCGACGTGGCGTCACACTCGGAACACTGGTCGCCCGTCGTGCCGTCCGCGCACTCGCACTCCTGCGATTCGAGGTTGCACACGCCCGTGGCGCACTGGCCGGGCAGCTGGCACTTGTTGGAGTCGATGACGTCGCACGAGTCGCCGCTGTAGCCCACGTTGCAGCGGCACATGTAGGTGAGCGAGCCGATGGCGTCCGGAACGCACGTGCCCTGGCCGGCGCACAAGAGCGTCGAGTTGCTGGTGGCGTTCGTGCTGAGGCAGCTCTCGATGAGCGCCGAGGCCGTGCCCAGGTCGTCGGACAAGCTGTTGGCGTCGTCGTCACCGAAAAGCACCTCGAGCGCGCTCGTGTCGAAGTCGACGCACCCGTAGATGGCGTCGATGGACTTGCCGCTGGTGTCTTTGGCGCCAGACACGCAGATGACGCCGCCGCTCGAGCCGGACTTGCTGCTCGTGCCGGTCACGCACTTCTCGGCGGGCTTATACGTGCAGACGCTGCTGATCTGGTTGTACGGGCTCGTCCAGGACGAGAAGGTGGGGCACAGACCCGGGTACTGGCCGGAGCACACGTCCGTGTCCTGCTCCTTGGGCAGGCACTGCTTGACCGTGTCGGTGCCGGAGCGCGTGGTCTGCAGCGCCACGCACTGGTACCCGTCTGCCGTGCAGTCCTCCGTCTCCTCGCAGATGCCCGGACGCTCCTTGTCCTCCTTACTCTTGGCTGCAACCTGCTGGCTCAGGGCCAAGAGCGCCAGCATGCTCGCGAATTTCCACGCCTGCATCGCTAAAGCTGAAGTGTCCTATGCTGAAAAGAGCAAAAGGGAGAATGGGTCGAGCCTCAAAGGCTCGCGAATCTTTGCTGGTGGCTGGCGATAGGACGAGGGCAAAGCCCTCCGTGGCAACCGGCTGGATTGTCCAAAGCTCTATGGAGACGACGACCGAGCCACGAAGCGCAACGCACGACAAGCCTGGCGCATGCATGGTGCATGCTGCTGTTTGGTGTTTGTGCCGTTGACGTGCTTCAGTCGTACGAGTGTATCATACGCGGTGCGGTACATTTTAGTCGCGACTGAACAACAAAAATTAGTCGAAACTGCCTTACAGCATATCTTCTGTTTCCTGCATCCAAGATGGTAGCATAGTTTATATCACCTGTGATAACGCATTGCTACAAACAACAAAAAGCGACAAGTTGCTGGACGACACAGATGGGCGGGCAAAGCTCGCCAAACGTTTCGGTTCACGATCTAACAGCCTTTGACGCTTCTACATGGCCAAACTTGATCGTCGCAGTGCCTGTGCAACGATATCTCGAGCATCAGCCAGCGTAGCATTTACTGGAGCTGCGTGAGCGCTCGGTCTGCTCTCAGCTCGGGCAGGAACGAAGGCTCGGACGACAGGTCCATCTCGACCGCGTGCTGCCGCGGCATGTACGTGACGCGGTGCACGCGACCCTCCTGAGCATGCTCATAGATCCAGTCCAGTAGCGCCTTCGTGAAATTCAAACAAACGACGGGGCTCTGGGAATTCAAAGGTAAACGAGGCGTTAGCTGCGGGCATCAGCTCCAACGCCTCTGCAACATCGATTAGTCGCAGGGATCTGTTAGCATAACGTGGCAACGTACCCAGTGTTTACGACAGAAGTTCGGGATCTCAGTGACCCGGAAGCTCTGCAGCTTGTGGACCTCGAAGTCCTCGCTGCGAAACGCGCAGACGATCTTCGGCGTGCCCACCAAGAACGACTGGATCCAGAACGCCAGCAACTTGAAGCGTTCGAAGACGAACTGGTCTTTCTCGCGCTGCAGGAGGCGAAACGTCTTGAGCTCAATGTACTCGCGTCCAGCGTGGCTTGAATCGTCGCCCTTGTCCTCATAGCAATCGATTTCTGCTGCGACAACTAGTCGCTTGTCACCAAGCGTCATGGCGGAAATGCTGCAAAACTCCTCGTCCTCGTTCACTTGTCGCTGCTCGCCACCCGAAGAACCCATTTTCGGATAAGTGGAGTAGATCTCAAAGCGGCGGCCAGCAAACGCCCCACGGCGTTGGTTCTCGTGCGGATTGCGGTTGCTGTCGATGTCCTGTTGCGTCCTCCGCACATCCAAATACACACAGCCGCCTCGCTTTTCGACCTCGAAAGCCCAATCATTTTTGCTGTTGTACGGTGTCTGCGAAACCACATTCACAATTCAAACGTCAGAGGATGGCAGTAGTCTGCTAATCTGAAAAGGTACTCCTCCGCAACCCACCCCCATGATCTTGTTCAGGTTGTTCCGATACGTGACGAAATGTGGCTGCTCTCGAGCCCCAGTATCTCCCTGGAAATGCTCCAATGCCACCAGCAATGGAGCGATGGGCGCCGGCGGTGCCGTCGGATCCGTTTCGTCCTTCGACGTGTACTCCTCGAATCCATCGAGCAGATTGGCGCCAACCTGCGTGATCAACAGCAGTCACAACCTAAGCATCCACTATAATAGCTGACTGCACTAAGTATCCCCAGCATCACTTCACCTCTGCCTTCTTGTACACCAACTGAACGAACACCCAAAGGCATAGGAGAATTTCAATTAAAAGCCAAAGGGAAGCAAAAGCTGGCGACGCACCAGGTTCGACCGATCGAAGCGAACCTCGTCGTCGGCATATTTGCTGAAGTATGCAATCTCCTGGGGCTGCAGACGCCACAGTTAAGAGATGAGGGTTTCCGTGCATTTTTGCTGCTGCCAATCCAAACCTTTGACAGCGAAACTCGCCCCTGCCGCGAGAGTTCGTGCACGCGAGGAACGGCAAAGCGCAGAGAGCCGCTAGCCGTCAACGAAGCGTCTTCCCGTTCGTGGCCAGAGCTGTAGGGGCGTCCCGGTCGCTGCTGGCGGTGGCGGTTAGCACCGCCATCGTCGCGCTGCCGCTTCTCGGTCATTTCTATTCTCGTACGATTTAGAAATGAATTACCACAATTTAGAAACTCGTTGTTTCTAAAGTTTCTAACTCGTGGTAAATCGAGGTAACCCATTTCTAAATCGTGCTTCAACTGAGCATGCACCAAGGGTACAGTATAGTAATGCACTTAAATAGTAATGCACTTAACTAACCTCCTTCTGGTCGCCATTACCGTGTCGTCGGGATGCCCTCACAACGCCATCTATCGATACACTCGTGCAAACTTCATTTCGCGCTGTCGTTCCTGGCCAGGGGGTTCCGCTTTGCGTGACGCAACGGTGCAAAATGGTGGTGCCATAGCGCTGGGAAATGCCTCGCCCACCGGACGCTTCCTGCTCCACAGCGAGCGTCTGGCTTGACTAAGGTAGCGAACGGGTCTGCTGGACTCAGCTCGAATCTAGCAAATGTTTATCCATTCACTGCCTACTCGTGAGTTGGTTCGAGGATGCAAAACGGCTGCAGCGGGAGGAACTGGACCCGAACGCTATAACACGTATCGGGACGACGTATCGGGACGAAGTCCAATGCGCTCAAATCGTCGCCCGCTCTGGCGGTAAAGTAAAGTTGCTGTCCCGAAGACATCGACACCAGCCAAGACTGTCGCCAGCCTTGCGCTCGTTCAAAGTATAGCATTCGCGTCTGTCTGTAAGAACTTTCGATCTGCGCTTTATTCTCTGCATTGTGCATTCGCGGTGGTCGACTTCACCCTCTGTAACGACTTGACCTTCCACCCGGGGCTGTCCTCTCTGCGCGCGGCACCATGACTCATTTTTGAATTCGCGGCGCGCTTCGAACGCGCCTAACGTCTCCTGGTCAACTCAACTCGACGGCTGAACTTCCACTT
>LGTU01001538.1:0-14035 GCA_001314425.1 Phytophthora pluvialis | reverse complement strand
AGGATGTGAGCACGGACAAGTACGAGCTCGTCTACAAGCACGGCCGCAAGTGGGGGTATGTCGAGCGACCGCCGTGCACGCCCGAGGAAGTCGCGCAGTGGGCCCCGCTGCACGTCCAGCTCATCCGCACGCATATGTTCATCATCGCGCAAGCCATGGAGGGCTTCCCTGCTCCATCCATCATGGACGTCCCGCCGGAAGCCATCCGCAGCCTCATCCTTAGGTACGGCCTCGTGACGCTGTGCGGCTTCAAGCAAGACGACGACTTCGAGACGGCGACCGAGCGCTGGGGAGAGGTGCTGCAGTGGCCCAAGGGAACCTTCGCGGCCGGCAACATCTTCGACGTCAAGACGGAGGCCGGCACAGTTCTGCCCGCACAGACACTCGAGGCCATGTCATTCCACTACGACGGCATGTTCAAGAAGAAGACGCCCGAGTCCACGGAGCTGGGCGACGCGCCCGTGTTCATGTTCTTCCCCTGCGTGGAGGCCGCTCCGCCCGAGGACGACCCGAAGCACGCCAACACCATCATCACGGACACACGCCGTCTGTTGTCGGCGTTGCCTGAGGCGACCGTGGAGCGCCTCAAGAAAATCTCGCTCGAGTACCGCTGACGCACCCGATCACGGGCGAGCTGGCGCTGCGCTACGACGAACCGTGGGGTCCCGAGAAGAGCAAGATGCACCCGACGTACGTGTCGTCGGTGGGCTACGACCCGAAGTCCAATGAAAAGGACGAGAACGCCGACTTCGTCACGGAGACGCTGCAACATCGACTGTACTCGGAGGAGTTCTGCTACTGGCACCGGTGGGTGAAGGGCGAGTTCGTGATCGTAGATAACATCTCGCAGTTGCACGCGCGCTCGAAGCTGGGCATGGGCGGCCGCCACATGCGCCGCATCCACTTCAACTAGAATGGTGTACCAAGCTTGGAGCGTTTACTTTACGGGGCTCGTAGGGGGCATTCTGTATGAATTGAATTGATAATAATTCGCAATTATAAATTGCATCTTTCCAGCGGACTATTTTCAGATATCCTATTGGTCGGACCAATACAGTAGGACATAACCACGAACAGCAAACATGTCATGCTGCGCAACCACGAGGGCTACTTGCTGATAATTGCCGACCTCCAGATTGACTTCAACGAAGCTTAGAATTGTTAACGCTCCGGTCGCTGTTGGGAGAGCAGTGCGTACGCCAACGTTTCATCAGACCCGATTGCCAATACGCGTAGACTCGGAGGTCATTTCCACCTCGATTTCGATTAGTGAACGCTGGTCGTGTCGGCCGGGATAGACCAGGGCCGAAATGGTAAAAATAGTATCCGGATAGCGGGAACGCACGCTGCCACCTAAACCATCGACCACATCGTGTTTCTTGATATTGTTGACAGCCATTTCCCGTTGACGGCAAAAGCGCGTCGCTTTTAGCGACGCATTGGCCCTCGAACCCAGGGGCGACAGTACATAAGAGTCTTATGATAAGACTCGTGCATCTTGAAGAAAACCGTCTTTACATTTTGCTGGTGCCCATTTTTTCGCAGTTTTCCTCGAGGTATTTTTCAGGTCCCATCGTTCTCTCCTTCTCAATTGCTGGCCGTGCGTCGTGGCATTCTCGTCGTATCCAGTATGGCCTTGCCAAACTAGTTGCGTTGTGCTTCGCTGCAACAACTCGCGTCCAAGCAGACATCAGTCGGTGCAAGCACGCACAGCACAAAACGGATCGACTGATAAAGCGTGATGGCAATGCCCACACGAAAGACAATAAATAGTGCGGTTCCATTATAGCGTTCGTTACTGCTACTGCGCGGCCGAGGTCTTGGCCTTCTTGGGCTGGTGCTTGGAGCAGAAGTTCTGCTTGCTCTGCGACGCCGGCCGCTTGCACCCGTCGGACGCGCAGCGCTTGCCGCCGCCGTGCGTCCAGCACAGCCCCTTGGAGATGGTCGTCTTCTGGCAGTTGGCCACCGAGCACTTGGTGCCGCCGCCGTGCGACCAGCACAGGCCGCGCGACTTGGCGCCGCGCGTGCAGCCCTCCACCGTGCAGAGCGTGGAGCCGCCGTGCTTCCAGCAGAGGCCGCGGTGCTTGGCGCTGGCCGTGCAGCCGGGCATGGAGCAGGCCTTGCCGCCGCCGTGGCGGAAGCAGAGGCCGCGGTCGATGGTGTAGTTGGAGCAGCCGTCGATGCAGCACGAACGGGCCGCGCGCTTCTCGGCCGGCGTCATTTTGCGCTTACGCCTGCGCTCTTTGGTCGCGGGGTGCTGCGTCGGCGCCAGTCTTGACTCTCGCGATCGAGCCGCGGCTGGCGGCGTCAGCGGACGGCTGTCGTCTAGGATGAAGGACAGTGAGAGCTTCGGGGTGCCGGGGGTGCTGGGCGCGTGGTGGAACGCCGGCGCCGGGTGGAATACCATCAGGTTGGCCGACGCCATCGGGTTGGCGCGCGCCGGCAGCGCGAGGCTGGTCCAGGTCCGGAGCGGGGGCAGAGTGATGCTGGTCATGGTTTTCTGTCTGGCGAACGGTTCGCGCTCTCGTTGCAGCGCAGAGGAAATTGCCGAATGGGCCTCCGTCTCACGCGTTTCTCCAGCTGGCCTGCGCTAGTCGACGCGCAGTAACCAAGATGTTGCAGCGACCTGTCTAACGCGCGCGAGGCTCTCGGCCGATCCTGTTCTGCACCCGTCTTTGGCTGCATCGGCAGCTGGAGGGGAGCCCAGCGGCACGAACAGCACAACCTATCCTTCCGCCGAGCCTTTTGTGTGGGCCCGGCGGCGGCTGTCTAGCGTTTTGCTGTTCATTTCGTGCATCTCATGATAGGGCGGGCGCCCGCGAAGTGGCCACGCCCGAGGAGAGCTTTTCTTCTGTTCGCTCCGATCCGATCTCGACGGGCGGCAGTAGAGGCTTCGGTCGGTCAGCGGGGGCAGTGCTGGCAACAGGATGCCGTGGGCTTCACTACGTCGTGCCAAGCTGCGACTTCCGATCCGGCGTCGCCATGACCGACGATCCAGGCTGCAGCAGCTATTTGAGCGCCGGTCGGACTTGCCGCGCCGACTCGGAGCACTGCGGCGCCATGCATTGGCAGTAAGTATCTTTTGCACTGTTTGAAAACCCGGCTGGGGCTACGAACCCTGAGATGCACGTGACAAAGTGGACAGGGCCAACATCGGGCGCGAGCTCGCCGAATGAACGCCGAATGAGCTGAAGCGCGCGGCAGTGCATAATAGACTGCTGCGAGGGTGGCTGCATGTATATATGTATTTCCACGTAGTTTGGTCCCAATTGGTAGCCTTACCACTGTAAATGAATAACCTAGCTAAATGCATTGCACAAAATGCAACACCGAGCCAAACCTATCCATGATACCGTATCGCACCGCCGTATTTCATGCGCAGCTTCAAAGTCATAATCGTGTCCATCGATGTTGATGCCCTCGAAACAGCCCCGTTTCTGGCGCCGACTTACGCGTGACAGGTTCCTGAGATAAAAGTCGCGCGGCATCGCGTTGTGGCGATTGGCCAACGAAGACGCGCTCGTTTTGCTCGTCAAATGCAGCAGCAGCGCCAGCTTCCTGGTGCGCGCCACCTCGACGAATACACCGACGCAACCGGATACTGATTGCTTCCTGCCGCTCGCCATGGCATGGCTGCTTCGGGGGATCCAGTTGCAGCTGAGTGCGACACGGCTCTTCTCCAAATATCCTGTCGAGATCGCATATGCACGCTGGGCTTGAAGTAGAGGCCGCCCGTGCTCAGGCCCTGCCGCCGTACTTGCAATGCAGGACAGGAGCCATCGTCAACGTGTGGCTCGATGAACGGTGGCCAGCGGCCATTATGAGGAGACTGTCCTACAGCCCAGCGGCACAGCGCTGCTGTCCACGTGCGCGTCCGAGCAAGGCGGGCACTGATAGGTCGGGATAACAACGAACACCTCGCTCCTTCGTACGGTAGATGCAGCGCGCTTCGCGCCACCCAGCAGCATGGTGTCTACCTTCAGCGCGAGCCTACGTCCTTTGTCCTCTACATCGCCGAAGCGCGGCACTCGTCGAGCAAGTGGCCACGTGTTGTGCGACTGCAGCCCGCCGAGCACACGGCTTCTGTCATCTCTTTCTGTTCGTGCCAGCACATCGGTGCGAAGACAGGGCGGCAAGGATATGTTGTGCTGTTCGAAGCCTGAACCAGCTGCTTTGTGTCCAGCGACGTGTCGGAAGGATAGGCCGAGATAAAACCGCCGTTAGACAGTGCCATCCTGACAGCAAAAAGCGCCACGTGAGACGGATGTGTCTGCGCTGTTCGAGTCATTCCCTCACTCGCCTCGCAGGCAAAGTGCTAAAGCCCTCTCGCTAGCATGACCAGCCTCACGCTGCCCCCGCTGACGGTGTTCACCACCTTCGCGCTGAGCCCGCGCGGCGGCAGCCTCCGGGACCTGGCCGCGACGCCCGCGGTGAGCACGCCCAAGCTCTCGCTGGCCTTCATCCTGGATGACAGCAAGGTGCTGCTCTCGCCCGTGAGCGCCTGCGCCAGTCCGCAGCCCATTCAGAACCCGCCGTCGCCCACGCAGCGCCGGAGCCCCAAGCGCAAGTTCACGACCAAGGAGAAGCGCGCGGCGCGCCAGTGCTGCATCGACGGCTGCTCCAACTACACCATCGACCGCGGCCTCTGCTTCCGCCACGGCGGCGGCAAGGCCTGCTCCATGCCCGGCTGCACGGCCAGCGCCAAGCACCGCGGCCTCTGCTGGAAGCACGGCGGCTCCACGCTCTGCACGGTGGAGGGCTGCACGCGCGGCGCCAAGTCGCGCGGCCTGTGCTGGTCGCACGGCGGCGGCACCAAGTGCTCGGTGGCCAACTGCCAGAAGACGACCATCTCCAAGGGGCTGTGCTGGACGCACGGCGGCGGCAAGCGCTGCGCGTCCGACGGGTGCAAGCGGCCGGCGTCGCAGAGCAAGCAGAACTTCTGCTCCAAGCACCAGCCCAAGAAGGCCAAGACCGCGCTGTAGACACTTGTCAGAGATACAGTCGCTCTAATTCTGTAATGGTACCGCTCTATTTATTGTCTCCAACGAGAGCGTGGGTGCCAGGCCATCAGCACACTTCATTAAGTCGATCCGTTGTGTTGCCCGGGGCGTTGAGGACAACTCGCGTCCAACTCTCCTTGCCAAAGCTCAGAAGAGGCTCCAGTGCAGACAACGCAGGAATTTTTTTTTTAGGAGGATCAGACTGTCTATTAGAGCTTTATCGCTTAAATGCAGGCATTTTGCAAGTCCTTTGAAATTGAAGGCCAAGTTGTAAGCTTCGACTGCATCGACCGACGACGCGAAACGAGTCAGCCTATTAATGCAGGAGAACTACCCCGAAGAAATGCTGCAGAAGGTGACAACGATGGCATTGCATTGGGGGGGGGNGGGGGGGGGGGGGGGGGCAAAACAGGCAGACATGCCACCCAACCCGACGAAGCTCTAACGGAGCCACGGACGCAGCTTATTGTTTTTGACCGGCACTCCCTATACCTGTGGAGAGGGCCTTGCAGTGCTCATCGGATCAAACGAACCGAATTCGTGGAGCACCGTCGCAGTAGATGTAGAGATCGATCTGTTTGTTCGAAGATTTCGTGTGTAGTTACATGTTGAAGTTGCCCTTGTTTGTCCATGCACTTTAACGGCAAGTTGATAGCATTCTCCCTCTCTTGGACATAAGTTGTTCGTTACCTTGACGAGCCTCCGATGTCCTGCTGTAGCTTGCTAGATTTCGTGGCTGCGCGTCTTACCTTCTTTCGGCCTTCATTCAGCCTCAAAATTTACCTAAAGTGACATGCCATGCCAACGTACACACACACACATGCAAGTGAACAGCCTGCCACTTCGTGCTAGAAGCCATAGCAAAATTGTCCCTACAAGAACGACGTACACTTCATAGTAGCTGACGTTGCGCAACTGTGCGAAGTGCATCTCACACAAGTTGTGCGTGCGCTCGTATGCTGGTTTAATGCAGCCGTCATGCCCACAGCGCTTGCCGCCTCCGTGCGCCCAGCAGCAGCCGTTCGACACGGCCACCTTCAAGCACTCGGCGCCTCGACACTTGGTTCCACCTCCATGGCCCCAGCACAGACCTCGTGCCTTCGCCTTTTTGTCACAGCCATCCTTTTTGCACTTGACCGAGCCGCCTAACAGACACAGCACCACACCAGGAGCTTCTCGTTCAGCGACTGAATAACTGTCATGATACCAACCCAAACTCCACGCACCGTGCTTCCAACACAGCCCGCGGTGCTTGGCGCTCGAGTTGCACCCTGCCAGCGAACACTTTTTACCGCCCTAAGAGTTAAAAAAAAAAAAGGTTACGTGCACGCACAGAAGGCTAATGCCATGAGTTCTTGTCTCGACGCACCCCGTGGCGACAGCACAGCCCTTTGTGCACGATGTAGTTGTGGCAGCCCTCGTGCCTGCACGCTCGGCGGCGCTTCTTCTCCGCCTTGCTCAGCTCCGTCGCTGGCTTGAGATCCGGCTTGGCCTTCGTCTTCCCACTATCTTGTAGCTGTCCGACCGCAATTGTCTCGGTCAGCGCGGATTGGCGAGCTCCACGACGTCGGACTGGCACGGTGAGGATGAAAGGCAGCCCGAACTTGTGCCCGTCGGCTGCGGACTCTGGGACGTTTGGCGGCTGTCCGGTGTCGGCGTCGACTTCTTTGAGCTCGTTCGTCTCCAGCTCCATGGTCGCTCGTCGCTGGGCTCAAGTGCGATCTTCGCCGCTCAGTGCAAACTGAACTGCCGGTTGAAATTGGCCGTCGGGCCTTGCATCTCATATCGGCTGCGACTCGAGGTCCAACCTCGCCCGCGCACTTGGCCATCCCGCGCGAAAAAGGGCGAGCGGTTTGTGTCGGATCAAAGCCGGATCCGGAGGTTCAGGTCGTGCGCGTTGTTGGGACCGCCACGCAAATCGCCGCGGAGTCTCAGATTTTACTTGCTAAAACGTGACAGCAAACAAATGGGATGTTTCCTCTGCGTGTTTAATAGACCACTGCGATTCACGCACGACTTCCATTACGCCAATCGTTGTATGAGCACCACTCGATGAGAATAATACCATACAAGCTGAGCGCCACGTTATCCCTAACGGCTTCGAAGCCCGTGCTAGTGCTGCTTGGTGGTCGTGTTGCATCCTTCCTGCGAGCAGCAATAACGCAAAACAACGTCGGTTGGCCCACTCCACGTCGAACCGAGAAACAACAAGGAGATGGCACGCGCCTAGCGAAACCCGGGCCAGTACTGGCGACGAATGCATATACGATAGGCCTGCCTACAGCAATACCGCGAAATGAAGTGGAGGGCTTCAGCCAGAAAGAGTGAAGACGCACCCCGCCAAAAAATGATCTAGAAATTGGTACCGGTGCTCGCTACCTGGGTCACTCACTGCCTTGGAAAGAATTTTGTTGCTGGCGCCACCCACTATCAACCGTTTGTCGAGCCAGAATAGGCCCGGGGTAGTCTTCTTATCGACCGTTTTGCGGGGTGTCAGACCAAAACAGGCGACCCCAAAAGCATCAAGCGCCACTTCACTGTTTCACTGTCAACATCTTGGCCATTGCGCTGTTATTTGCAGCGCTGCCGCGAAAAAAAAAACACAGTGCTATTTTACGTGCCTGGCGTGTGCCTTGGCTTCGCTTTCTGAGACGCTGAGCTACATATTTAGCAACGCAGACCATCATGTGCGTGTGCCTCAGTTGGAACGAACTTCACCAACCCGAAGCACGAAACGCCAAAATTTAGGTTCTCGGTTGTGAAACCCTTTCGTCCGAAGCTGAAATGACCGTTTTTCGTGTTCATTTGAAAAACATTCCGAACCAGCGAAGCAGTTTGGCCAGTTCAGTTTTTTCAGCTTCGTTCAGGAGCAGTGTTCACAACCAAGGCTTCCCAATGGCGCGTTTCAAGCGTGTTCGCGACGCTTAGCACGATCTCAAACGAACCATTTAAACCTCGAGAACTTAGTTCTCGGGGTTTTATCGGTTTTTCGGGGAACCATGGTTCGGTTGATCTTCTTCCAGTTGAGGAGTGTGCTCTCGTAGCCCAGACCAACTTTCCCTCAATTTACACACCAATAGTGCTAAAACTGATGCCAACCCGGGTTCTTATATGCGGTTTGAAAGACAGACACTTCATAGTGTAGCAGAGGTTCCCACGCACATTGAAACCTCGTTCAATTCTTACGAATCCCATTGCAGGCTTCACCGAAAGTGTGGCTTGCATGAAGCGACTGTGGACCAGACATGAGCCATCACTATTGTTGTTTTTCTGCCCCGCCCTGTTAGATGGGAGCAAGCGCTGAGTTAAGGTACAGCACTAACCCGCAGATGAGTCTGTCCCAACTCACTTCACACGTCAATTGCAGGCGTGTGCTGGCGTACGAGCAATACAAGGAAGTTAATGTCGAGATTTTGTCCCAATCTCCCCGCTACCAGAACAGCACCACCAGTACGCCTAAACAGGTACAACTACGTGTACACTGTCGACACGATTGGCAATGTCGATATGACGAAGGCCATGACCCTTTATCGTGCTGTCTTCGCATCCAAAAAAATCCCCAATACGCGTCGATAAGTGCGATACTGGCACGCCTGATTCGGATTGACGGAGAAATGTTTGTCATGTGCGGTGAATTATTCGATCCAAGCACTTTTGTGGTTCAAGTTTGAAGAATATTTTGGGTGAAGGTGAGTCAAGCGTTCTTGTGGTGATGCTTAGTGGGTGGCTTCACGACTTGGGGCCCTTTTTCCTCTGCGGATTCAACTCCCAGCACAGAAGATATTTTCCTGTCAGGCGACTCGGTTTGTGCAGTTGATCACTCCAGTCGGTGGAGATGCACAGTACAAATCCAAGGCCACAGAGGTCACATCGCCTACGGTGGTTCAAGTTTTACGATAAAAACTGTTCTCTACACCTTCGCGTTCGCGCTGGAGGAGCGTTGCTGCGTTGATTTGACGATTTCCGGTTGATTCTATTCAGTTATCTCCATCATTTGTATATTCTTTCTTCCGGCAGAAGTACAGGCTGTCACTCGCGAACCATTTTGCAAGCTTTGCCACAAGATCGTACATGTATCTCTGACGAGCATGGCCAACTACGATAACCCATTCTGATACGCACCTTTTACCTTCAAAGCTGGTATAAGTGCTGTCCACAGTGTGCAGTCAAGTCGAATGTGTAAGCAGCGTAAGACTTTCCGTCCGTACCTGCGCCGCGTGATCACGAATCTACCGCCGCTATGTTGATGCACAACGCGATACCTACTGCACCCGCGCTTGCTTAACGTTTGCACATCTTCTGCCAGCAGTAATACTCTGGGGCTATCGGCAATTAATTGTGCAAGGAAAAAGTGAATCCCCAGATCCATACTCAGTGGAGTATACTCTTTCATCGCGTTTACAACAACTGCCCATCCATCGCTCGTTTTCGTATACCCTCTTCAAGCACATTCGTATGTCGAGAGCCTCCATTCGGCTAGCGTAGATTTACCTACTTCTCAAACAAGAGCCAAATGCACAAGTTCCAGTTATCACGATGCCCACAAAATATTTCCACTCTCCCCAATCAGTTTAAGCCGAAATAGCTCAATGGTCCGTGAGTACCATGAACCGTGATTAAATTCCACTGATACACCAAGCACTTCTGGGATTTTGCTGACTGTGACGGAAGACACCAGTATTGTAAAATGCAGAGTTTTGCTTTGGCCAGATATGTATTTTGTGCGCTGCATCGGAAGATGATCGTTGATCACTACTATAATCGCGACGATTATCTACACGGCAAAGAAAACTGTGCATACAATTCCAAAAATGAATTACCAACTAGCTAACCCCCCAATTTTACCATGAAGTGCTACTCACACACAGACAAAAGTGCATCACAGGCGTTGTCCCTCGCTGCATCATACACACTGGAATGGATGGTCTTACGCTGCTGGCACATCGTTGTGTAGCGATTATTGTAGGGGGCACCGTGCGTCCAAATGTTTTTGTGACCAATGTGAAATACTTCTCAAGATATGCTACCACTCTGACCCCATTCCGGGCGATCCTAACGTTTGTTCCACATCCCAACATATCCCAGCAAGGCCAACGCTCCCCGTACCGGCTCGCGCGTTGAACTCGACGCGTGTTCCAGTACTGATCGTCGTTTGTGTCACCGGACTTGTTGCAAAAGACTGCAGTTTGGGTATTGTCAGAATACGAGGGGATGATTGGCGAAATGGACTCTTGGCGAGCCCTCTTCGATAGAGCCTATGTGCCATCGTCACAGCTCCTAGAGCGAAAGTGATGCATCTAACCCGACGCGAGCGCTTCCAACAATTCTCACCGAAGCCATGCGAATATGGAAACCGACCAAATAATTGCGCAAGGTACCGTGCGCATCGGCTGCGGCTGCTCGCCTCGTCACCTTCTAAGCACTGTAGTTGCGGTCGGGCAAACGTTCTTCGCATAAACCAGCTTTATTTTAAACAATGCACATGTCATGTGCAGCGGCTTCACTGACAGTACGTTCCAACTAGATATCTCGACATCTTTGAATCTTTTCACGCACTCCCACCTGCAAGATACGATCATTAAAATATGCCCACCTGCTTGCCTTTGGCCAGCATTTATTATCTGCACTTTACGGTGCTCTGCCGATGGCATCAGGAGCACGAACGTTTATCTGCCTCGGATTCCACAAGCAGACGCAATTAGAAGGACAGAGTCAACGTCACACCCAATAGTGCTGTGCGTACACTTCGAAGTAGTCTGCGTGGCGCAACTGCTCATAGTGATCCTCACAAAAGTTGCTCGTGCGCTCGTACGCAGGCTTGCCGCAGCCCCCGTATCCGCAGCGTTTGCCGCCTCCATGAGCCCAGCAGTAGCCATTCGACACAGCGACCTTCGAGCACTCGACCTTCCGACACTTTGTCCCTCCCCCGTGCGCCCAGCACACACCTCGTGCTTTTGCCTTCTTGTTGCATCCGTCCTGTTTGCACACCACGGACCCACCTGGAATCCCAGAAAATGGCGCTTAGGAGAATAACATCAACTCTTGGTTAGCCCAATCAGTCGAACGCACCATGCTTCCAGCACAGCCCGCGATGCTTGGCACTCGTGTTGCACCCTTCCACCGAGCACTTCTTCCCGCCCTAAGCAATCGCCAGCATACACAGGGGAAAAAGGGTATGGACCCGACCCGACAAGACAAAATAAGCTTCAAGCCGACTCAGTGAGCGTATACGTCGGCCGACCCGACGTACTCCGTGACGACAGCACAGTCCCTTGTGCACGATGTAGTTGTGGCAGCCCTCGTGCTTGCACGCTCGGCGGCGCTTCTTCTCCGCCTTGCTCAGCTCCGTCGCTGGCTTGAGATCCGGCTTGGCCTTCGTCTTGCCATTATCTCGTAGCTGTCCGACCGCAAATGTCTCGGTCAGCGCGGATTGGCGAGCTCCACGACGTCGGACCGGCACGTCGAGGATGAAGGGCAGCCCGAACTTGTGTTCATCGTCTGTTGCGGCTGTCTGTCCCGGTTCTTGGCCACCCGGAGTCTGCCAGTCGTCGGAGACAACGCCATGTTTCGCCCCGTGGAGCTCCACCTCCATCTCAGGTGCGTTTCTCGCTGCTCTTCGCAGAATGGGACGTCGCTCGGTCAGCGGTCTGAGCGCACCTGCCACCAGTACCATACCACTGTCTCATGTCCGCGGGTCGTAAAAGTGCGCGCGGATGTACCTGCCGGACAAAAGCCAGTCTCAACTACGCTGTTAACGACACATGTGGCAAGTGTTCTTTCTCCTACCTGCAGCGCTGTTGCACTCGCTCGTACTCAATCTCTGAGAAGCACACAATACATGTACCTCCGATCCTGAACTCCTCGTTCCGACTTGCTGCTACACGCTTTGGTTGCGAAAGTCGAGAGCGATCGGTGTGCCCATTCCTTACTTTGCGGCTCTTGAAGTGGACCGATAACTCCAAACATCCAGCAGTCCGTTACGACAAGACTAAACTCTTAGACGAAACGCGTGGCGCGGTTCTTGCCCTGACGCGGTTCTTGTGCGAGGTTTCCGAAAGGCGAGACCAGTCCCAGTTTGGGGCTGCAGTAACGTTCTAACTTAACTGTAAGTCCTTGGCGGAGTGCGCGCTTCGTCGTTGGCCGTAAAAACGAGGATGAGGCTTCACCGAGCTTTAGCTATCATTGAACACCTCCCACACACTAGGATCTTGGTTGACGCCCACCAACAATACGCCAACTCCGTGCTCCCCTAGGATTTTTTTCTTAGAGCAATGTTTTCCACAGTTCGATGGCGTGTCCACCACGTGAGTATGTCTGTGGGGCTTGCCATGGTTATATTATTCGCTCTGGGACAGCGGTCACCGCTAGGTTGTCCGCGGGAACGCTCGTTGCGAATGCAGCCTGAAAGATCAGGAATTGTCCGTTGCATGCTCAAAGATACGCTGCTATTAGAAAACAAGGAGCCTCCGTAGCACAAGACTCGACGAAATGGGCTGAAAGAGACAGCTCAAGAGCAACGTAAGACTATACCTTCACGCAATATTTTTTTCTCGTTTTCCAGTGATAGGTACATTGATGCCACTTCTACAGCTAGCACAGCTGCCTCCTCCTAAGGAACTGCAGCCTTGTCTCCTGTTGTAGACTGTTCCATGTTGTTTTAGCATCCTATGTCCAATGTATCCACCAGATGATTTAGAAGCCGACGCCGCCGATCCGACTCCAGCATCTGCTGGTCCGGCTGTGATTGCGCGCTTCTCCGCAGATCAATTGCTTGGTTTGCCAACTCATCGGCCATTTTTTTTGGCACTCGTTATTTAGCCCGAATGGGTCCCATAAAAGCTCCAATTTATACGTAGAGTCCGAGTATAGGACGGTTAAATTGGAGTAGAAGTAGGACACTAGCGCGTCTGCGGACTTATAGCCGTGAGCCCGTCCCTCTCTCGCTTCGCTTTGCTCGCTCGGGGGGCGCCGCTTCGCGGCCTGCCCCACCTTGGCCTCTAAGTCCTCGACTCGGCCAGGCGTTGTGTCTGGGATTAGATATTAACTNGCGTGAATGTTCCTTTTATGCATCGTTATCGTATACGCATGTATAGCTGGTAAGCCATAATACTCCCTCTCTCTTTCGCGAAAGTGGTGTCGCCACGTGAGCACCTGAATCCCCGCAAGTTGTCGTCGGCACGTCCAGTAGCAAGTGAGCAGCCCTCGGCGGCCGTCTGGTATGCTGCTATCGAATGATCATGGCACCGTCGCCCACTATCGCCCACTAGTCGCGTCGGTACGCTGTCAACCCAGCCAGCAGTCTCAGCTGCGTCATTGGTTGTCGTTTTGGCTGCGTACGACATTCTGCCTGCCCACACGTGCTGGAAGGTTCCTTCTAGAAGATGGAACGATCCTCCATCCTCCGGTATGCGAGCCACCGCCCCCCACAGATCCTGGATTGCCCCGCAACCCTCCGTCGAAGAAGACGAGGTATCTGCATGCTACTGACGGCTTCACGCAATAGTTTGTGGCGATTAAACAGCGCGTGTGACGACACTAGCTGCTGAGGACAATTGAGGACTCTTCAAGCACATAACGCGTCTCGGTTGCGCAGAACAAAATGTTCGTTGAGATTTGTATATTACGAGGAAGCAAATGTCCTCACTCGATACCATGTCCAGTCGTTTCATGCTCGACAGGGTAGCTGTCTCTTGATTTACCTGGTATACCGCATGAACAGACCAACATTAGCCCGCCACCCGATCCAAAGGCCCTCAAATGTCAAACATACACATCGAAATAGTTGACGTGGCCCAGCTCCACAAAATGCTTATCGCACAGATTGTGCGTGCGCTCATACGCGGGCTTGATGCAACCTTCGCGCACACACCGCTTACCACCCCCATGTGCCCAGCAGTTGCCGTTCGACACCGCCACTTTCGAGCACTGAGCGTCGCGGCATTTGGTGCCTCCACCATGCGCCCAGCACAGCCCGCGCGCCTTCGCCTTCTTGTCGCAGCCTTCCTGCTTGCACGCCACGGAGCCGCCTGACACAA
>LGTU01001534.1:0-10564 GCA_001314425.1 Phytophthora pluvialis | reverse complement strand
CATCTCCGGTTTGATCGGACTTTGTCCGACGGTTGACCCCATCTCGGGAATGATTGCGACACTTGATTCTCACTCATCATCTCGGCAGTTGCCCTAACCCAGGGGTCTCAAGCCATCACGACCGCGATCTGGATCATCCCGCGCCGCCATGTCCGCATTCTCGGATTTCCTGATCAGCCGCTCCACCACAACCGTCCCCTGTGCGAGGGCTACGTCGTACAGCGACTGGTACGAGCGCAGTCTGTTGCAGCCCCGCCTCTCCATCTGTGTAGCGGCTTCCATCTCTTGAATTGCCGTCCTAACCACTCTGTGCTCTCCGACCTCTCTTGCGCTCTTGCCTAGATCCCGCCAGCAGCTCTCCGTCTTCTGCCTTCCCGACTCAAGTTTCCTGGCGGCATGTCTGCGTCGTCCGTCTCTCCCACAGGAACGGTGCCAACTCACACGACCTTCCGGCCCCTACGCTTCGCGTCGAGTCGATCCCTCTCGACCGGAGTGCCGTACAAGCGTCAATCTGCACGCTCGCGTATCTGTTAGCGTATGCCGACGCTAGGGCAGACTTGGAGCAGACGCACTTGGACCTCCAGCAGGCTTACGTCGCTGCCCAAGCGGGGCTGCACGAACGGATCGCTGATTCGGAGCGCCATGCCACTGATCTTCAAGCTCAAGTTGACCAAGAGAGACGCCGATCTCAACGTTACCTTGACACCGTCAACGCCGAACGTGATCGCGTTCTCGCGCGTGCTGATGAAACCACCGTCAAGCTTGGACAATCGGTTGCCGACCTGCAACGGGTCACGCGTGAAAGGGGTCGTGCACGGGCCGACCTCCACTCTCATCGTACGTACATGGCGTTACCCGCTTATCTCCGCCACTCGGCCACTAACTTGATCCGCTGTTTCATCCACAGAATCCCAAATTACGACCGCTCGTGCAGCCGTCGCGTGACTGGAACAGCGTGTCAACGACCTGCAAGCGAACCGATCCCGCATCCAGTTGCCGGAACAAGCGAACACGTCGCTGTCTGACCAGCTGACTGCGTCGCAAAATGCGCTCGGGGATTTGCAGACGCAGCATGCAATGGTGACCCGTGATCGAGACGCCATCCGTGATCGAGTGGCGGGGCTGGTCTCCTTCGTACAGCCGGACACGGCTCCCTCGGCCACCGTGGCTGCTTCGACCGTTCCTCCCGCTGGGTATCTGGCCTCGGCCTCTTCTCACACCAAGCGTCGTCGCAGCGGGTCGTCTCGATCAACTGCGACTTCCGCTCGTCCTAGTCGGCGATCTCGGTGCTCGCCTCATGCTTCTACGTCAGCCCCGCTTGCGTCACCTGCTCGATCTGCCACCACTGCGCTTTCCCGTCCGAGACCCTCGCCCACCCAGACGTCAGCAGATCGCTCCTCCGCGCCTGCTTCTCAACGTCTTCGGGGCGGAAGTCGAGGACGAGCCGCCGCCTCCAGCCGTTCGGTACGATCCACATTCTCTTCTTCGGTGAGCGACGATCCTCTTCATGCAGGGGTGGCACAGTCGTGGGCCTCTCTCCGCCGGCGCTCTTCATCTGGAGCCTCCAGTGGCGGATCTCCTAATCAGCCAATACGTATTGACTCCTCCGAAGGTTCCGACGAGTCTTCTGACCGGGATAGTGATTCGGCCGTGTCTGATAGTGGATCCCATTCTGATCGCAATAGCGGCAGCGACGGAAAGGATAATTCCAGCTCTGCTGCGAATTCGGCCGAGCGTGATGGTGCAGCCTCAAGCGCGTCAGCGGGGGGTCAGAGTGATCTTGATCGGGCCAATGACCACAGCGTGAATAGCGAGCCTCGTGACCATCGCAATGCTTTGCTGTCTGCCGCGGATTGGGGCCGACTTCCGCTAACGTTGATTCCTCGAGCGCAATGGGTCCCCTGGATATCGCGATCGCGGTCGGTTTCCGGCCGCCGCTGTCGCTCCTTGGAACCCTATCTGTCTGCGGCGAGGTAGTGTGCTGGAAATGGATGTGGAGCTGACTTTTCCCAACCCAAGTATTGGCTCTTCCCTCGGCATGGTCATGCCCCCAAGAGAAAACAATAATCAACGGATCTGATCACCAAGAAGCAGATAACGACGTTGTACTGGGGCACGCCCTGGAACGTGCTCCAAACCCCAGTTACGCCCACGTCGTTTCGAGCTGACGGCTGGCTTCTGTAACGGGGTTAGAAGTACCGTCACGGTCTTACACTGGTGTTGGAAGAGGAAGCTCGGAATAGTAAACCCAAGTATATGGGATTTGGGGCAAATATAACTCTGTTTTCATTTAGGCTCTAGGCGGGGAATCCCGGCCTCTCATGAGCCACTCAAATGCAGGTCGCTTCATGATTGGCTGTAATCTTCACACTTTCAGCCAATCAGAGAGCGACAACACAGCACGCGCTAGCCGCGTGCTGTTGTACCTACTTATGTAAATCGTACCTACCTACTTATGTAATAACTTGGATGTGACCCGTCACAGTTTCAGTCGCTGACTACCAAGTATCGCAAGATCGAGGAGGAACACCGGCAAACCGTGTGGGAGTCGACGCATGCGTTCCCGATTCGATCCAAAGACCGAAAACCCTCCCCTTTCTTGGCCGCGTTTTGGCTGGGCCGGAAGCAGCGGCGATCTCGTCTCGGTGCCCGTTGGAAATCCTTCCTGCAGCAGGTGTTGCAAGCGATCATCGCTGAACGATGCGATCTAGATATACTTCTCGATCCCTTTTTCCTGAACTATCCTCGCCCGGGTGAAGCTCGGACGTGCTACCCAGGGTGGAAAATGCATCCACGTCCAGCTACTCTGGCTGCCGCTTTGCAAGCGATCGACCGCGATGAGCCCTGGCGTAACCAGTATCGTGGCCGGATTCAGGAGCACCCCGGCTCGAAGATTGCCCGTCTCGTCAACAAGTTCGTCCCGACGGTGCTTGTCAGCGAATAGTTGACACCCCGATCAGATCTCCTGCTCTCGGTAACGCACCGGCGTAAGTTTAACACGTATCCCCGCTGGGCGCCAGCGTCTTTTTCTCGCTCTTGCCTCGCATCTCTGCGTTGCCGGTCGCAGATGCCGTCAGACCCACATAGCCTGACTTTTTGGTTTTCCCCAAACTCATTTTCACATAAAGCCCTTCCTCCTCGGACGTACAGCCTCCCTGTACGCGATTCACGCTGCTCCCCCTCATAACAGCAGCTGCTACGAGTCCTGCGTCGCTTCCTCGTGCGATTGCATGATTCCGAAGCGGTTGCGTGCGATCATCCCGCGCTCGTACTCCCGTAACACGGCGCCACAATTTACATCGGCCTCATCCACCCATGATGGGTCGTGGTACCCCTTCCAGTATACTTTGAATTCACGATAAACTCGGCCGTACCGAGTACGTCGACCTGTTCGCATGTCTGCGATCCGTTCGACCTCATACTCGTCCTCGTCAAGGTTGCGTTCCCAGCTATCTTCGGGTAGGAGGGCCTCGTCGAAGTCGACACGGGCACTCTCATCCACTGTTAATTCTACATCCGGGCGATCCGGAAACGCCCGAACTCTTTTCAATTTGGACACATGCACGACTGGGAACAGGCGATACTTCGTCCCCGCAGTCTCCAACCGCACCGCGTGACTCCCCACCATCTCCACCACCCGAAATGGCCCGTGCCACATATGTGCCAACTTGCGCGCGTAGCCTTCTTTCACCCGATCCAGGTACAACCAAACCTGCGCGCCAGCCTGAATCAAGTGCGGCCTGATCTCTCCATTATGGCGGTCTGCCCTGCCTTGAATCGCTTCTCGTAGGCGTTCGTTGACCTGCTCCCTAGCTCTTTGGTACTGCTGCTGCACGTGATATCTCCACTGCCTCGGCTCGCTGTCTCGTCGTCGCGTACTGCCCAGTGGTAAGGAAGCTTCTAACGTCGAACGCGGGTCCCAGCCGTGAATCAGATAAAGCGGGGTGTCGCCCCTGACGCGATCTTGGGCAGTGTTGATCGCGAATGTCACGCGCTCCGCATACTCGTCCCAGTCTCATTGGTTCACATCAGCAACGTACATCTTGAGCGCGCGCGTCAACGTCTGCACCATCCTTTCCGCGGTTCTGTTGGCCTGTGGACGGTAGGCCATCGTGGCCCTCTGTTTTTTTTCGACCATAAGGTTGAATGCACGGAAGAAATCAGACATAAACCCTGGTTCTCGATCGTGGCGGATCGCTTCACTGGCCCCAAAACGTCGGAACACGCATTCCTCGTAGTTCTCTGCGATGGTCTGAGCCGTGCGCGAGGCGCTTGCTTTGGCGATCACGTAGCCCGAGAACAGGTCGACCCAAACCAGCAACTCTGTGTTCCCCTTGAAAGACTTCGGCAACGATGGGATGTGGTCCATCGCAATGATTTGGAACGGGTACGTTGCTCGCACGTTCCCTGGGGACTTGCCCTGTACCAGAGGGCATCAATTCCCGGTCTCACAATCGTTACATTCTCCCACGCAGCACTGGACACTTCGGTATAGGCCTCGCCAGTGGAAGTGCGATCTGATGCGAAGGTACGTCCGCCCGATCCCCTGGTGGCCCCCCTCCAGACTTGCATGGTAATGATGCAAGACGTCCTGCTGCAGGGTCTCCGGTACTACTAGTCGGGTGACCGCGTCACGATCTTCGTTCCTCGGCGTCACTGCGGGACAAAGGAACAACAGATTGTTCTCATCCAGCTCGTAGTCAGCTGCGATCTTGGAACAGGACCTGGCGTCTTCGGCGGATAACTCCTGAACGTCGCCTTTCAAGTACGTTTTTAGATCGGCGATCCACTTTTCTTCTCCTTGCGCTTGCCGTATCCGCTCGCCTCTCATGCGTTGTACGATCTCTTCTTGCAGGACCTCTGATGGTTGGGGTCGTCGTCTCGCCGATCTCGTGACGGCGCTCACGCGGACGACCGTGTCGATCGCTTTCGGCTTCAGCAACTCGTCAAGTCGGTTGAGAGTGATCAAGTCTTGGCGATCCTCCTCCGAGGTAACGACTGCGCCTTCTTGGCTTTGTAACGTGGCACTCGCTAACCGATCGGCGCTTTGATTCAAGTCACGCCTCATGTGCAAGAGCTCGTGCCTCGGTCATGACCTCAACTTTTCCAGCGCCTTTTGTCGTAACAACAGCAACCCGGGCGCTTTGCAGTCGATCTCGCCGCGCATCTGCCTGGTCACCAAGTTGGAGTCTCCGCACAAGACCAGTCGCCCCCTGTCCAGATCGGACAGGAGATCGAAGCATAGCAGCAATCATCGGTACTCAGCTTCGTTGAATGTCAGGTCGGCCGTGTATTTCGAAGCCGCAGCGATGATCGTCCAGTCGGGAAGCTCCCATATGATCGCGCTATAGGTTCCGGCCTTCCGCTTGACGCTCGCAGATCCGTCGAAGCTGAGACTAACAGACTTTCATTCAGCTCGACTGTCGGTGGCAGCATAGTGACCACCTGACGTGGCTGTTTCCTCGGTGCGATTGCGACCAACGTCTCATCGACTTCAGACCAAGGCGTGATGCTTGCCGCGATCGGACCAAGGATTTCGTCTTCTCCTTTCGTACACTTTCGGATCTCAAGCATCCATTCGGAAAGCAACGCAGCCCAGCGACCGAGTCTGCCGTCCAATCCAGGGGGGTTTACCAGCCACGCCAGAGTCGAGTGACGAGTCAACACCTTTATCGATCGCGTCACAAGCAACGTGTAGCAGACGTTCAAGACTCGGAGGAGGGCCAACACCTCTTTGTCGACCATCCCGTAGTTGATCTCGTTCGCCTTCAAGGTACGGCTAGTGAAAGTCACCGGTCAGTACACGCCATCATGTTCCTGCATCAGCGCCGCGGCGATCGCCCATTTGCTGGCGTATACCACCACGACTGGGGTCCGATCCGGGTCAAAGTGACGGAGGATCGGCGTAGAGCCGATCTTCGCCTTCAGCAGAGTGAACGCGATCGTGGCTCTCACCCAGCGATCGCCTTCTTCGGGAGATGATCCAGCGTCCCCGGTCTCTCTAACCCCAGCCGCGCTGGCTTCTCGTCCACGGAATTCGTGGAAATTCACCTCTCGCAGCTCGTACAAGATCGCCGCGTAGATCGCAAAATCCTCAATGAAGCGGCTGTAGTAGTTCAAGCTGCCCAAGGAGGACTGCACCGATCGCAGCGTACGCGGGAACGGGACATTGACCAGGGAATTGAGATCCTTCGGATGGGCTTCCAGTCCACCCGCTGACACCTGATGACCCAAATAATCGACCCTCCGGCGTCCTCAGACACTCTTGACGACACTGATCGAGAGATTCCACTGCTCGCAAGCATCCAACAGACGATCAACGTTCGTGCAGAGGGTGTCCCAAGACTCGGCCGTCACCAAGATGTCGTCGATGTACGATCGTCGCCCCAGGACGGATGGCTTCTGATCGGTGTCCGGCTCGCCACTCTCGAAGACGTCACTCGTCTCCTTCAAGTCTGGACCCGCGCTGATCTTCAAGTGTCCGTACAGAGCATTGTCGATGACTCGCTGGTAGATCTGAGGCGCGTTCTTCAGTTCGAACGGCATACGCAGCCACTCGAACAGCCCAAATGGAGTGATGAACGCTGAGATCAACCGTGCCCTCTCAGTCATGGAGACTACCTAGAATCCGCTCGCCATGTCAAGGGAGGAGTACCACAAGATCTTATCCAAGTCTTCCAGGAGACTGTTGATCAACGGCATCGGATACACCATCAAGCGCGTCAGACCGTTCACGACTCTGTAATCAATGCGGAGTCATATATCAGCACCGTTTTTCTTGATAATGATCACAATCGGGGATGCCCACGGCGAAGTTGAGTGCTTGATGATCCTAGTCGACAGGAGACCCTTGATCAGCGCAGCCAGCTTCTCTCGAAATTGCGGAGCAACCGGTCGCACACACTGGGCTACTGGAGTAGCTCCGCCGACGTCGATGTCGCACACTGCACCGTGTGCGGCAGGTGGCAGTGCGTTCCCTTTGCCGATCAGCAAGTGCCGCCTTCGCCAGATGATCCGTCGCAGCCGGTCGATCTCTTCTGGGGTATTCAGACCGGGGTCGCCAACCTGAATGTCCTCGATCGTTACTTCTTCGGTCGAAGCTGCTACCTCGGGCAAGATGACGAAGTTCTGTTCGAGATCTTCCGCAAACAATCCTCCTCCCTCATGGTAGCATACTTGTTCTGCTTTAGCTCCATCCGAGATCGACTCCCGTGAAGGATCGACATCGGTCTTCGGTATATCATGACTTGGCTCAGTCGACTCCTCCTTCCGGATCGGTGCAGGCTCCTGGGCGACTCGCTCTTCATCCGGCTCTTCACACTTCAACCCGGCTTCCGGCGGGCCTTCCCGTGTTCCTTCGCAGGGTGATGGTAAGGCGGTCGCTACGGCCACCGCTGGTTTAGGAGGCCCATCCGACCGACTCAGAATTCGCGTCGGCGTCGGATATCGAGGCCGATCTACCAGCGGTCCCACTGGCTCCTCTTCGGGTCCTGGTTCCTCCTGTCGTTCAGTGGTAGCCTCGAACGCGATGTTCTGCCATTCAATCTATCTGCGCGATCCGACTGACACAAATCCTGGCATGCGAGGTACGGCGTCTGGGGCTAACCAAATTCCTAGCAGTGCGTGCCGATCGAGCACTAACTTCTGTGGTGTTGGAAATCCCACGTGAACACTCGCTACTAATGCAACAAGCTTATTCCNTGCTAATACGTCTACCCAGAGGGAAAATGAGAGTTCGGGCTGATCTGAAGACCCATATTCTTCCCTAGCACCGGGACAGACTGGACCTCGTGATCTTGCTTAGAAAGCCAACTCAGTAATAACCCACACCCTACTAACACGAGCAAAGCGAGTAGGTGTACACTCTCACTTAAATCCTCGTAGTCCCAACAGCTGAAGGGTACTAGGCCTGATCAAGGCTTATACGAGGGCGCCGAGGGTTAACCTCGGCTAGAAGACACCTAGGAGGCGATACGCACTCCCCAATATAACGTGCAATAGGCAAACAATGCGCCGTCACGTAGTCTCCGATCTAATCGGCCACCCACTCTTGGCCTTGCCAAATGAACCCTCGCTAGTGAGCTTCGAGTCCACCGACAGGCATAATCCACCCAAACAAGCTTATCCAGACGCTTACCGTGAAGCCGGACGTCGCTCTGTGCGCTTGAGAGGAAAATCTGTTCTGTTTTGTGTTGCCCCTTTGGGCTTATGTCCTGATATGTAATTCCTATCAAGTATACAAATATCTAGTGAACTATGATCCGTTACAGATCTCTTGAATACCTAGCAACCGACGATCCGACCCGTCGAGCCTTCACAGGATCCCAACGAGGGTTCAAACGGTCGCCGAGGTTTCGCATGGGTCGTCGAGTCCCTGAACGGTCGCACTCTGGCCCAGCGGGTGCTGAAAAATAGTGTTGGGTTCCAAAACCACTCGGGAGCCCAAATCAAGGTAGTTTGGGCTGAACGTGACTACTAGTTCAGGTTCCGGTATCCGTCAGTGTTGAGGCAAGGACCTCCTTGGTTCAGTGACTTCGTGACCATAAATCTTCCCAGCGAGCCCTCGTTAGTGACTCGGTTTGACCAATCACTGATCGTAGACCCCTCCAATCGCACGACCGAGCCTTCATTGGCTGGGCGCCTGCTAGTCGGTTCACATCAGCGGAAGCCTTCGGAAACTGGCGAATCACTACACCACACTTCTCTTCGCTCACGTTTGTGATCCGCAGATACCTCGTTCTGCCCAGACCCCTGATAGCGGTCGGCACCCATCTTGGACCCCGTGTGATCCAGAGCTTCGCGCTAGCCGATCTGCCGTATCGGATCGGGACCTCCGCGGACTCGGCGACTGGCACTTCGTGATCTTGGTCAAGCGTGGCATGCTGGACCGCAGCGCCGTATAGCGGACGCCGTCCTAGCAGCTGAATCCGTACCTCATCTGGGAGACAGAACATCCCATCTGCCAGATCGAGGCGGACTCAGGCTGGTACCATGAAGTCCATGCCGAGTATCGCTTCCTGTCCCGACGGATCTCCAACCCAAGTGTCGAAGTAGTACACCATCGATCCAGCCAACGTGACCCTGATCGTGGCACGTCCAACCGTCGTGTATGTGTTCTCTCCGATCCCGACGCATTCTTGTCTCTGACTTTCGTCTATGGCACACCCAACCCTACGAGCAAAGGTGGTGTCTATAATTGAGACTTCAGCGCCGGTGCCAAATAGCAACGTGGCCTTCTCGTTGTTCACCTTGGCGACGGCTTTGGCTTGCTTCAACCACTTTCCAGGAGCATGATACTTCCAGTACCCTCGCGATTCCCCGGGCTGCAGATCAGGAAGCGTCCCGCCCCAGATCGCCAAGCTGTCTTGACCTGTTGAATGCTTGGGCTTCCCGACGTGTCTTCCTTCTCGGCAGGGGCGAACCACTGCTCCGGATCCCGTTGCTTCCAGTTACCTCGCTGTCCCCCGAGTTGGAGATCCAAGGCTACCTTGACGTCGGACCGGCGAACTCATCATTCAGCCGCAGGCTTGAGATCACCACGGTACGTTTCTCATGCAGTTCACATGTATTACCGTGTAGATCTGGCCGCTTGCTAACTTGATCTACCGATGTCTTGCCCATGAATGCAAATATGCAGTACTTAGAACGCTCGGCTCGTATCGGATTCAAACCCGACGACCGTCCTAGTTTAACATCTTCTCCGCGTTGACTGGCAACATCCCTGCATACCTACTGGGGTTGTATCACTGGCGGATCAAGTTGTAGAACTCCTCCATCGGGCACTTGCCGGCGTCATGTAGTTCGCCGCAGGCACGGTACATGAAGAGACAATGATCCGACGGATGGCCCTCCTGCCGCACTTCTCGCAAGTCAGTGTCTTCCAGCAATTCAAGTCGTCATGCTTCCTGGATCCGCAGTGGGAGCATTGCTTCGGCTGAGAGTTCGGGTCCGATCGATCCTGCGGTCCCACCGCGCCTGGGCGTGGTGGCTGTCAGTTGCCTTGATCCTGACGATCGGCCTTCGCGGCGAGGTAGATCGGGCGCGGATCGCCTTCTGATTCCGATCCGCTGGCTTCCGACTCCGACTCGCTGAGGTCTTCCTTCGATCGTATCGCTCGAACCGCGCGAGCAGGCTTCGAGGGAGCCGGATGTGCTGGCGATGCAGCCTTCTGGCGGCACTTGCTCGATCCGACTGCTGCCTTTCCTTGGCGGGTCTTGGCACGCTGGCGGGCACGCAGCGTATTTTCGAGATGGCCCGCCTCGGCGATCATCAGTAGCGCCAGCTGATCCACCAGGTCACGATCGTCCAACGTCTCAATGAAGTGTTCGACGTATAACGGGCCAGGTGTGTCCGTTATTTAGCATACACTATAGACTGCGAGGAAGCGCGTGAGACTCAGGAGACTGAGTCTGAGTATGGGCTTTGGGTCAAATTGAACTCTGATTTATGTTAGCGGCCGTCGGGGCCACTCAAATGCAAACTGTCGTCTGATTGGTTGAAATGGCTTCCCACTTTCAACCAATGACAGAGCTACGCGAAGCACACGCTAGCCGTGTGCTTTGTA
>LGTU01001531.1:0-15122 GCA_001314425.1 Phytophthora pluvialis | reverse complement strand
CCTCTCTTCAAGCAACATTCACCCAGTGAATATTGCAGCTAGCCGCCACAAGCGACATTCACTGGGTTTCTCACTTATACGTTATAACAGATCCATCGAAATAGCTTGTGTACCAAGTTCAGAATCTCAAATTTGCGATTGTAGCCACAAGCACGAAATATAAGCAGTGGACTACCCCTTGGCAGGGTAGGGTTATGCCTTTCTGCATCTGAGATAACAGGTGTATTAGATTCTAAGTTAAATTTGGGTAGCTAAGATTGAGTAATGAATGGAGTCCTTAGTTTGGGTGGCGTATGAGTATAAAAACGTACAGTAATTTTGGGTCGATCTACTCGCCTGTAGATACTCTAGATCTAAAACCCAGAGAATTGATGAAGTGCTCCAGAGCTGCCTTAATTCGATCGAAGGTGGACATCAGGGCATTGTACGGTCCTTCCATAGAGTGAAAGCCGAGTTCTACTGGATCGGCTTGTACGCTGATGTAGTTAAGCATCTCAAGAGGTGCAAAGACTGTAGCACGAGCAAAAGCAAACCCCAACTGCGGGGTTTCTCGCCAGGAAACGTAGTGTCCGACCGACCATTTCAGATGGTGTCAATGGACTTTGTTATTCCGCTACCAAGAGCTCAGCGAGGTAACACAGCTTTGCTTCTCTTTCAAGACCATTTCACTGGATACGTAATTGCGAAGGCAATGAGTGACACGGGGGCTCTAGAAGTAGATAAGTGTTCGAAGAATGCGGCTTCCGGCGGTTTGGAGCGCCATTGCTGATCCAACACGACCGAGACCCACGATCCATGAGTGAAGTCTTTCAAGCATTCGCTGAGTTGATGCAGTCGAGATCCAGAGCTACGCTGAGTTATCGGCCTCAAGCAAATGGAAAGCGGGATCGCTCGGTTAAGACGATGATCCAGACAGTCCGAATTTATGTGGAGGATCCTTTACAAGCTGACTGGGATGATATCGCTGAGAAGATGGTATACGCCATCAACAACTCACGAGACACAACTCGGCGGGAGACTCCATTTTATCTCGTACACGACTGGGATGCGCAGACCACCCTGAAGGCAATGACGTCGACTATTAAGAACGACCCTACCAACTCAGCGGAAGCCATGCAATGGCGCCGAGAAGCAAATAGTCAACGAGAATCGCTCTCCAACTGGCGAAAGAGCATCAGCTAACGGAGAAAGCTCGGCGGGCGAAGGAACATAACGCTAGGCTCAGCAAGATGGAACAGAAGGCTATTCCAAACACAAGGACTCTGCTGAAGACGCAAAAGACTCAGCTGAAGACGCAATAGACTAGCTGGAGACAAAGATGGGGCGACAACCAAGTCGGATGGACCACAACAATCGTTGCTCAAAGAAGGAGACCAAGTGTGGCTGTTTAAGGAACGGGTTACACCTGGCTTGAAGAAGAACTAGCCCACCGATGGCATGGTCCATTCCGGGTAAAGCAGAAGATTGAAGAATTTGCGTACGAGATAGTACTACCTGACAAGAGTGGCTACCGGTTCTATCATGTGGTGCATGTGTCTCGGCTGAAAGCAGTAGCCGACCTGGAAATAAAACCAACAGCGAAGTTGGTGGATGAGCTGAGCGAAGTACAACGCTTCGACTTCGATGAATAATTGCTTCCTGAAGACAGCTGGGAAGTCAGCGATGATGCGGGCAAATACAAAGTTGAAGCTAGATTGGATGATAAGATGCCGCTCTCGACGAGTACAGATCGGACCCGGAGACTGTTCAAAGTCAAGTGGATTGGCTATGACGAACCGACTTGGGAACCACTTGCAAATCTGTCCTGTGGAAGCCTATTGTTTGATTACTTACGACAAAAAAGTCGTGATAATCGTCTGTAAATGATGCAGGTTGCTGACGAAAATTAGCAACCATAAGCACCGCACGTTGCCCGACACCAAGGGATATAATACCGGCTTGGTGGATCGTGAAAAATTGTTTTTTTTACTGAACTCACTTACATGGATTTATATACGAAATGAACTCAGCTGAGTCGAGTGAACTTCGAACGGGTAAAGTTTCTCAGCTAGAGGAAACGGCCTGAAGGGAATAATTCAGAACTCAGCGTCGTCCAGAGAGTTCTTGGAGATGCTGAGATCCTCGCGGTTGACAGGAGTCGGGGCGTGAGGATAACAACGCGACGGGGGCGACGTATCTTCGTCAACGTCTTCGATTAGTGAAGCCGCGATTTGTTCATGTTCGAACTCGACTGGAGCAAACACGGGGAATTCTGGGTGAAGCGGCACGAAGCACTGGTTATATGGGTGTAACCTGGGTTGGCGCAACCACCAGGCTCGCCAGGGCTCCTCGCGATCGATCTCAGGGACCACAGACGAGCAGCCAGTCCAGTTAACTCCGGGAATCAGGGGAGATTGGCTGAAGGAGCAAACGGGTACGACGGATCGAAGTAAAACTCTATCCCCAGAACAGGTGCCGGTCCCGCCGAGTCGCTTGACGACGCAGTCTCGTACAACAAGCGATACAGCTTCTCCAACAGCGTGCGCAAAACATCTCCTCGCCGTTTCCACTCCTGGTTGTACTTGAACCACAAGTTGAGCATCAGCTTGAGCTCAGCTACAGTGAGATTTGGATGCAAAGAAGGATGCAAGCCGAGCACTACGCTGGAGTCAACAATCTAGTGCATGCGTTCCCACAGTGCTATGAAGATCTTCAACCAATCTGGATGCTTACCTCGACACTTAAGCAACACGATACATACGGTCCCAACATCGCTGAGCCCCGGAGTGGAAGAAGGGAGGCTGACGCCACTCCTTCATCTGAGGAGACACTCGGGACTCACGAGTACCAGCCTGCGCAGCTCGGCGTCTCAACTGAGCGATAGACAAAGCTAAACCCGCAAGAAGCTGGCCAGTGACTGAAGGACTCGATGAAGCGGCTGCCACTGAGTCTAAACCCTGTGCAGGAACCACCGCCGAGTTGGGAACTGGGGAAGTGATGTCCGCAGAAGCTGGGGAAGACTTCGGTTAAGCCTTCGACTTAGCCGCCTTCCTCTCCTTACCTGACTTGGGCGACGCAATATTTCTTCGAGCCACAGATGTCTTCGCTGCAAATTTCTTGGCTGCTGCGGTAGTACCATTCCCACTCGTCGAAGAATCAGCCGACTTCACGGAAGCGGTACACCGTTCACGCTATTTAGTCGTGCTTCGAATATAGGCATGCTTCTGTCCTTTTTCGTGACACCTCGCACGACAAAAATTTCCTGAAGAGCGCAAAAGGGCACAACGAGAGCGAATTTGGACAGATCTCGTCTAGCTTAAGCCAATCATGGTCTTACTTTAGCAAAAGAATAAATATTGTGGTCACAAGATTCAATCAAGCGTTTGACTTTCTCCGACAAAAATCGAAAACCACTATTGGTCAGGGTCTGACTAAATAACGTGAACGGACGACTTAGCTCCACGTCGAGGCTTTTTGACCGACGATCGAGGAGAAACTGGGTGAGACCGTTTAATAGGAACATCAGGAGAAGGAGCCGGTGATTTCTCAGACAAGGAAGCTCCAGTGGGGGTACTCAGCGGAGTCGACGTCAGAGCAATCGTAATACTCGGCTGATGTAGAGGCTGGGTAACAAGAGTGCTTGGGACCGACCGCTTCTTCTCTTCATCCTCATCGCTGGACGAAAACAATTCCTTGAGAAGTTTGCTCTTCTGAGCGTCTGAAAGTGGTTTCTTCTGTGGAGAAGTGGGTTTCCAGACTGATGGATCGAATGTGACTTAGCGATGAAAGGGATGTCGCTGGTCTGTGATAGTAACTGCAAAGCCAGATCCACATCGGGGTCGCCAGATCCGCGATCCGACGAAGATGGGAGAGAAGTGCAGAGAGTCCGCCGAGATACCGGCTGCCAGGATGGGGAAAAGAAGGAAAGGGATAGAGCGTAGTGCGTGCGACCATCTAGCGGTCGGGTGAAGGGTTGCTTGGCATAGGAGAAAGGCTTAACCATAAATCAGACCTGAATTTGCATCTTAGTACGCAAGTGCTTCGCAGACACCAAGAAACGGGAACGTATATTGGCCCTACAAGGTGTTGGCGAGTAAGGTGTAGCAGATCTAGTGTCGGTTAATCTCTGGATAATACATTGGCCAGATTGAACCACCTAGTGATCTACCCTCAAGTGCAGATCCAAGATCGACCGGAGTTCACAGCTTGGCCGGAAGATCCTTCAGCTCTCAACTATCAAGATCCCGCTATAGGAAGCGGCAAGCCAGGAAAGGAAGAAGAGGAAAGGAAACCCACGCAAGGCAACTACAAGGCCGGATCCATATCCAGGCCGCCAGATCCAAGTTCGAATACATCACTTGGGATCTGGAGGACGCAGAGTGAAGATTTCCGCGCTTCTCCACCCTATTCCCGCGTCTCGCCAAGACGTTCAAGACTTCACTACTTGGACTACTCCGCAGTTACCAAGAGAGCAAGATCCAGCCCTACCGACGGGTACACAAGGTGACCAGTTCAGCAAGATCACGGATCATCGGGGGACCCCCTCCGTTAGTCGGTGTCTGGGAGCAGTGGGAAGTCGGATCCAGCATTAACCAGATTTTTGCTGATCCCGCTACTCCACACTTCCTATGAGAAGAGAGGGGAATATTAGCCTTCGATCCGGAAAAATCCTCGGAAGGACTCAGCGCGAGAGAAGAGGAAGCCGCTGAGAGAAGCAGTCCACGAGTTTTCTGGGTAGAAGTCGAGGTCTTAGAAGATCTACCGGTTGGACCAATGACTTCAAAGTCAGAAGCGTCCAAATTGTCGAACTGAATCCGACCGATAGCGCTGGCGTCTCTAGAAGCAGCTCGCGAAGAACAACGTGTCGGAGATGGGGCTGGCTTCTTCGACTTCTTCTCCGTCTTCTCCTTCCGAAGGCTTGACACCTCTGGAACAGCCGCGGCCACAGCAGCAGATTGTGCTGACCCAGCCGAGTTACTTGACTGACCGGACAACAGCGATGATGGCCGCTAAGTAATCGGGAACAGCTGAGTTGCCTAGCCGGAGTCCGCCAAACTCAGCAAAAGAGCCGCAGCCGCAGAAGCAGCTGCCGAAGGATAACTGGAACTCGTCGAAGACGACGAAGCTCTTGAGGGGACGAAATCCGAAACAATAGAAGGATGCACGGATGGATTCGTCAGAGGTACGAGACCATCTCGACAGAATCGGCTTCCTGGAACTCGGCGGGGTGTGGCCGAGCGAACAGTCGCTGAGTTCGAATTGGAGACCATAGGAGAACCCGCCGAGTTCGCCACTGGAGGAACGGAAACAACTGGCTGCTGCGTGATCGGGGAAGAAGGCGAAGGGCTGAGACGGAGAGTAACCTCATGCGTCTCACCAGAGTGAATCTTCATCAGCTCAGGCCACCGTGCCTCCAGCAGCCGGCACAGCTTAGTATTCAAGCGGAGTTCGGACGGAGAGAGTCCAGGGGCATCCACACCTGAAGCAGCAGTGATTGCCAAGGCGGGGTCAGCGACGATTATCCTCCCTAAATGGCGAAGGATGTTCTACTGTTGAAGAATAGTCCGTCAATGAGCTTCAATAGTCTCCTGTGCTAGACGCAGAGCTCGGGTCGGACCACCACTCGCCGCTAGGCTGGCGGCTTCCTAGCCCATGGAAAAGTACGAGGTTGGCCACCGTGAAGATCTGCGTAGGCGACATCACGTTCGACAAGCTGTGAAACTACTGGGTCGATATCGGTGTTTCGGGCTTGAACTTGGCGGCGAAGGTCTTCGATGAGTGATTGAGACGAATCAACTCGGCGGTTAGCCTGCCGGGTAGCCTCGCGTGCTTGACACTCGAGCCGAACCGCGTTCTTCCGGAAGGAAGAAATCAGCTCCGTATTCCGGAGAGCAGACTTCTTTCATTCGTCACGCTCCCGAACGACAGTCGCCAAGTCTTGCTCCATCCGAGCCGAGTCAGCAAGAACTGAGTCCATACTCCTAGTTTGCGCCTGGTTCTCACGACTCAGCTTGCTGACCAAAACTCGGAGCTTGGCCAGTTCTTGGGGAAAACAGGGCAGAGCAGGACCCGCAGCCTGGAGCATCGACAACAGCTCACGAGGTGAATGGGCGGCCAGAAGATCACGCCGGGAAGCGTAGTCAGTTGGATGGGGCGGGCGTACGCCACTTGCCGAGTCCGGTCCAGATCCATAATTGAACGATCCACCTCGCGAGCTTGGAGCTGCCTCCACAGCTCAGCGATGGAAGTCGGCGGGGAGGGGTCTGAATCAACCATCTCAGCTGGGTAGGCATATTTGTCCTCCGCCGCTGAGTCGCGAGACTCAGCGGGAGGCGACTTCAGGCGGAGTCCTTAGCCTGTGGACTCAGCGGGAACCAAAGGAGGGACCCCAGCAGTCATCAACCCATCTTGGCGGAACCCAGCCGGAATAGGACTCTTCGGAGGACTGGGCGTGGGCGTGCGGAGGGGCGAGTATGCCTCGCTTCGCGTTGGTGAAGAACACAGCGACCCAGTATCTGCGTCAGCGAAGTCGAGTGACGCCGGTGATTCAGGAAGCATGGTGGGGTCGTCCGTCCGGCGCCAGGTCTGTCGGACCTGATCCGTCGGAGGCGAAACCCCATCCTTGTTCGAGTGGATCCGTAGAATGGAACGCGGACTCGGCTTGAATGGCTTGGCCGAAGGAGTACGACGTGGCCGAGGATGGCGAAGCGAAGCCCCAGAGCGAATGGAACTCGGCGACGAGCTCCGCAAGAACTCATCGAGCTCATCCAGACTCTCGAAGAGTGGAGCATTGGGAAAACGAAGGCCAGCGGAAATGTTTATCGCTGGGTTCTTCAAGTGCCCGCTCGCTCGGTACACTGCACATTCGCGGAGACTCAGCGGACGCCTTGGCCTGAAACTAAACAGCAGCGAGTTAGACTCAGCTGATACGACTAGGTAGTCAACGGCGAGAGAGAGCACCTGAATTGCTAGCGAATCGAGGGACCCAGTGGAGGTAGCTGGAGGTGAATGTGAGTCCTTGGACTCCCCAATCTCACCCTGGCTAGCGTCACGAGCGGGGTCACTGAGCAGAGGAATGACCACCGCCAAGTTATCTGCACTGGCGATAGCTGAGTCGCGCAGAATCAAGACCGTATACGAGAAAGAACTCGGCGATGGTGGAGAGCCGCTTCCGGTCTTGTCCGAAGACATCGCGACGGTGGCAGCCAGGCTCGTCAGAGGCACGGGAAACGGTAGCAAAGAGCTGCCGCTGAGCTGGGCCAGTGACGAGCTAAATTTGCTGTCGGGAAAGCCGAGATACGGGAGTTGAGTCAGAGCACGCACAGAGGTTAGCCAGGTGGTACGGCCACCAGGACGAATCAGCGGAACTCACCTTCTCGGCGGCGACGACGACGGAAGCGTACAGCGGCTTGACGTGGCAACGAGATTGTGGTTGGAGTGCGTGTGACAAGGTGACAGGAAAAGACACACCCGTTAGGTCAAGTCACTCACCAGCGCGGCTCGTACCATGACCGGGGCAGTTGTGGTGTAGTGGACGTCAAATTCGGTGGTCCACCCAAGCACCGGGCATAATTGGAGTATCTACAGTACTACCAGCTGAGCGGTTACGTGGCGAGCTCGGCGACGAGTCGGTCGAGATCCGAAACGACTTCATTTGACTTGATATTTGTAAAGGACTATAGTAAACAATAGGAGGAGTCCCTTGAGGGCTCCCGAAAGATATAAGATAAACAGAGCAGAAATTTCCTAGTCCAAGANGTACACTCTCCGATAAGTCCCTGCACGTGCTGGATTATGTCTGCCGTTGACACCCAAGAGGTACAGCTTGTAGGGTGTTGACTGGTAGCGCCAAGAGATCAAGGTCGACCCGGGGAAGGGTGTGTCCCGCCAAGCGCGAAAGGAAATCTCGCTGAGTACAGCGAGTCGGTATACCGTACAGCCCGGGTACCGTAACTCATCTAGCCGAGTAGCCTTTGCTCTCGGTGGTCCGTAAAAGCGCTCGCGGGCCGCCGTCCATTCTTTGGTGGAGGGCACGGGAGGAACGGAGGCAACTGAACTCAGCTGACCTCCGGAGTGATTGGCTTGGTTGCCAGGTCTCGACGAAGGCGAGATACCGCTGTCTCGGAAGGGCCGAACCGCTGAGGACAACTCAGCGCAGGCAACAAGCGCCGACTAACTCGGCGGTTGTTGTGTTTGTTGTTCTGGATTCACATCTGACGACTTTGTATGTTCTCCAATATCACACTAATAACCTTTGCGCACTGAGATGCTGTCATATGAGCTTCCGCTAGAGGTAAATACGGTGGTCGCGTTGAACCAAACATCTTTGATAGTCTCGCTGTCCGGCCATTTGTGCTCCATCATGTATTGCTCCACCGATACGAGAAGAGGTTGCTGGTACGCATCGTCTCCCTGCTTGCGCCGATCAATCTATTGTGAAGTCAAAGCTAACCACTTGTAGTACCGCTACTCCCTGCGACGAGTTATGTTGCTTGCGGCCCCATCTACATATTTAGTACTCAGCATGCTGTGATAAACAAGATCAACCATATCCTGTGAGATACTGGTCTGGTAGGTAAGTGAAAAGGAAATGCAAGTAACACCTCTTTCGACGAGGATAAACAACTATCGTCTATTGTAGTGAACGATACTTTCGACTTACCTCGACTCACGTACCTCGTATTGTAGATGATAGTCTGGTGATCGACATCATGCACTGTGCGCTTCAAATATTATTTTACTTGAGGAGTGCACGAGCATCCTTTTGTGACGCACACAGCTTTCCAATTCGCGGTTGAAGCTTTTGGGGCCCAGGTGGGCGTAGGGACCTAGCAGCCAGCAGAGCGGACATACAAAGTCGTTCGCATTAGCGCAAAGTTAGCCCCCCAACGCCCAACCGCTGTATATGACAACATCAAACATGCTGTATAACAAGGACATACAACATGTTTTATTAGGGATTGGCTCTAAAAACGGCAAAAAAAAGTGAAACGAAGTATAAACAAATCCTGGACATAACCTGACGACTTTGCAAATGCACAGGGGTAGGTATATTCGGTGTATAGAAAGCACTGTCCTTGGCTCCCCCACTCTCCGAAATCAGTGGGTGGTGGTCGTTTCAAGAAAACCAGGAGAGAAGCCACGTGAATCGAGAATGGCGCCCTCCCGAGAGACTCACAGCGAGCACGACCGCTTCGTCCAACGCCTGGAGGGGAGGAGCCCGGAGGCGAGAATGAGGCTGGTGAAGGACCACGCTGCCTTTTTGGCTGGTGAAAGAGCAACGGACGCTGATTTTGGCGACGATGCTACGCCTATGCGACCACCCGCGCGAACGAGCTCGATCGCGCGCCCGAGACCCCCCATGGTAAGAACGCGTCCTACCTGCTGGCTCAGAAACGCCTGGTTTCCGAGCAGCGACGTGATGTGGCTGCTAAAACTGTTGCTGGCTCCGGTGAGAAAGCCCGTGTTGCAAAGAACCCAAGGACGACGACGGAGACTACGTTCCTGGCGAGGAGAAGGAAGAGGAGCCGAATGACGATGCTGATGAAGTGGAAGAACCCCCTAAGACGAAGAGTGCGAAAGGGAAGGCGACGGTACAGACTGGCGCCAAGGCAAAGAAGCCATGGAAGCGAAGCGCTGCTCAGATCACCAAGGACAAGGTGAACGGGAAGGGGAAAGCACCACCTGGTGCCAAGGCAAAGAAACCAAGAAGGTCAAGCGCTGCTCACCTCGCCAAGGACAAGCGAGGAGAGGAGAGCTGCTGCGGAGCAGCGATGTGTCGAGTCGGCGACAGCTGAAGTGGAGGGTGCGGAGGAGCACGCCCAAGCTCGGAAAAAGGTGGATGACGCTAAGAAGAAGAAGGGAAGACGAACACGGGCAAGCGCAAGACGCAGCAAGCTGTTCTCGAGGCTCCAGCGAAGTCGACTCCACCAACGCCCGAAGGGGAGCGTCCGCCCCCGTCGTTTAACATGAGCCCTGAGCAACCAGAAGAGAACGACAGCTCCGATGAAGCACATCCGTCGTCACCATCACCAAGGCACAACGTGTCACAAGATGATGTCATATACAACATGTACTTACAAGTTATGTTGTATTTCACGTAGGCTTGTACAGCATGATGAGAATCCAGCAAGAACAGTGACCAAAGATACAACATCACAAGACGAAGCCAGGTACAACATGATGCTCCATCCAGCATGTCTGCAATATATACCACTATGTGTCAGTGCTAACCGATTTCGTTTGCACCGACTATGGGGATACGGCCGCACAGCCACGTACACCGAGTACACCAGACAAGAACCGTAGTCGTTGCGGAGCAGCGGATACAGACGGCCGGACGCAGTTTCGGGACTACGAGGTACTGGATTCGGACTGCGACGACACGGAGACTGAAATTTGTTTTTATGATGATGACGAGGAACTGCAACGCACCAAACGAGCCAGACGAGCTGCTCGAATTGCGCAAGGGGACGAGTGCGCTGATGAGAAAGGAGAGGAGAGTTTCGATGATCGAGGCAGTGAGAGTGGTGAGAGTGAGAGTGGTGGCGGAAGAGCGGAAGAAACGGCGGACAATGCTGCTGCTCCACATGCTGGGCAAGCTCAAGACTGGAGTGAACTGAACAAGAACGAAATGGTTGGCTTCGCGCAAGACGAAAACAATATGGCCGAAATGCGCGCAACCGGGTAGACGCTTGGTATGTGCTATTCGTTCGAAGAAGCATACTGTCGGATACAACGTGTACTGATGTGATTATGTTGTATATGGTATCATGTAGCCTCCGATCAGTTTCCACCAGATCAACGATACCTAGACTTGTACGCCGGGGACTATGGGAAGTTTTGGGGTGGCAGAGTCGCCGTTGGACTTGTTTCTATATTTTTTGCCCAAGGAGTTTTGGAGAGATGTGGCGCGTGAGTCCAATTGATACTTCCTGCAGCATTTGACGGCTCGTGTGGATCGAATGTTTGCGAAGCAAAGGACACCCGGCAAAATATCGAGGGAGGAGTTCATGACTCGAGAGGCAAGTAAACCTGACATAGAGCCACACGAAATTATGCATGTACTGGGGTTACTCATGGCGCGAATGCTGAATCCACACCGCGTCCATTTTCGCGACCATTGGTCGACGGAAAGCATTGTAGCTGTGCCTCGCGGGACCTTCAAGCCAAGCCCCACAAGTGGGGCACAAAGATATTTCTGACCTGTTTTGCAGACACCGCATACTGCATGAGGTACGGGCGCGACGTAAGTCCAGGTGAGCTTGCGGCGCTCTTTTTTTTTTTTTGGGGGGGGGGGTAAGGCTAACAAGGTTTTTTTTGGGGTTTTTTTTTTTTTTTTTTTGGGGGGGGGGCTAAGTCTAACAAGTTGTATTTGACGTTATTTTTTTTTTCCTTTATGCTATACCATCCAACATGTTGACTTGAAGTATACTGCGACAAGGCACAACATACAGAGGAAGCTGGCAACGTACCGGAAAGTCAGCGCTCTGCCGACCCCAACACGGGTCCCTCCGCAGTGATTCGCAACCTGGAGGCGGTGCTGCCTCCTCCTCAGAGCAGCGTGTATCACCTAGTGGTGACCGACAGATTCTACACGTCAGTCCAACTTGCTTTCCAGTTGCAGTATCGCAACGTATACTCCATTGGGACAATTACGGGAGACAAGATTGGTTACCCACAAGAAATCGTCGAAAAATGCCGTGGCGGACCGAAGCGAGTCCAGCACGGCTCCGTGCGCTTGGCCGTGGCGAAAAATTGCCCATTGATGACAGGACTTATATATTGGGACCGAAAGCCTGTCCAGTTCTTGGGAACAGGGTCCAGTCGAGCCATGGAAACATGTCGTACGTAATTTCAGCCTATGAGTGATGTTATGATTTAGACTAACTTCGACGAGTATGCACACAAGGATGCGTACACGAGGCTCTAGGGGAAGACGTCAGGCCATTCTTTGCTCATCCATGGTACGTGATTACCACCGGTGGATGGGCAGGGTAGCCATTCACGACCAGCTTCGACTACAGCGCTATTCGCTGCAATTGCAGACATGGTGCAAGAAATACTACGTATCTGGCATAACAAGTGGAAAACGGAACCAAGCGCCCAAACCCACGCTGTGGGCGTGACATCCAGAGCCGATCAGCTGGAGCGGGTGGCGGCAAAAAGCGGAAGCAGAGGGAGAAGCAGAGGAGAAGCGGAGGAAGAAGCGGAAGGTGAACAAGAAGTCGAGGAACATGAAGACGAGGAACAGCACCAGGGTGGCCAAGACGAGCAAGATGAAGACGAGGCAATAGCTAATACAAGCGGTTAAGTCGACGAACAAGGTGGTAGTGATGGTGCGTAAGCTGCATCGTTGAGAAAGCATTTGTTGAGTCTTGAGAAATCGAGGTTTATGCTTCCTTTGTTGGCGTCTACAAGCCCAGCTCCGCCGCTACGCGGCAGTAGTAGCTTAGTTGGTACACGTGCCGCTCGCTCCACTATTACGCAGGGCTGCCTATGCTTCGCTGCGACAGAAAGCGCCCCCGTTCGGCTCCCAGGGGCTCGCTGCACTACTCACCGTGCTTGGTCAGTAAGTGAGCTATCTACGCCTTCAGCTCCGGTAGGATAGGCGGGCCCTTCGGCCGCTTGGCAGTTTTAACCAACCGGGGCACCGCCTTCGCTTCGCTCGGCAGCATTTTGACCAATGATGCGGTTTAAATCTGGCCATGCTAAGGTGCTTACCGTCTAACCCACTGACGGGCGAGTCGCTCCAGTTGATGTTTAGACTAGCCGCTGGGGCATTGCGGGGTCCCAACCCGTTGCTCTCGCTGTCCCAGCTCGCTGAACTACCCGACGGTTCCCGCCTTCGCTTCGCTCGGCGGGGGCCAATGCTGAAGTGTATCGTGAAACAAGTAGACATGAATTAGAATGAATATTATGCAGAGCTGCGCTATCTCCTCAATTGGTGTCAAATATCTGTCTGTACACTATGTTGTTCGTGTACACTCCGTCGTCCTCCTTTAGCTCCGGATAATCGATCAGCGCCTTGAACCTGTCCCTAGCCATAACTCTCGACAGTGCCACGTACAGCTGGCCGTGAGAAAAGCAGGGTGTCGCCAGGTACAGCCCCAGGTTCAGCACCGTTTGTCCTTGCGCCTTGTTGATCGTCATCGCGAAGGCGGGCTGAACTGGAAACTGTTTACGGCGCAGACGAAACGGGAACTCGCGCGCATCGCCATCACTGGTGAAGACAACCCTCGGGATAAGCACGTGCTGCCCTTGACGCTCGCCGGTCATGATTGTTACGTGGATCACGTGGGGCTTGAGCTCGACAATCCGCAGGCGCGTTCCGTTGCACAGCTCCAAGTCAGGGTTCAAGTTGCGCATCATCATGATGGGGGCGTCCTTCTTCAAAGTCAGTTTGTGCGGGGGGATGCCGTTGATGTTGACGGTATGCAGCACCTCCTGTTCGAAGAAGTTCGCGTCGGCGCCGTCTTCCACCGAGTCGGTGGACAGGTATTCATGTGAGTCGCCTTCCAGTCGCTGCGCCACGCCGTCGTGAATGTGGTGCACCACTGCGTTGGTCGTCGTCAAGATGGTCCGGCTCGCGAATACTCGTCGTTGGCAATTGCGGGGTTGTTAATGTCCGCGTACGTCGCATCAATCATCCGAGTAAGCCCTTTCGGAATGGTTCCCGGGTGTACCTCGCCGTCCTCGTCGTCTTCGCTTGGATCATCTGGCGGGTTGTCGATCAGCATATCCTTCGGAATCTTCATGAAGTCCCTCCCGAGCGACGGGTTAAACTCGTGTCTCCCCTCTCCCACTTGAAGAAGAAACTCAGAAAAGTCTGCAAGCTGCGCAGCAATACTCTCATTCTGGGCTGACCGCACTCGCATGTTCTCCGTCAAATGAAGCTGGTGGAAGTGAGGCCACAGCGTAGAAGACTTGAGACAGGCGTCGATCGTTTCGGCAGGTGTTCCTCTCACTACAACTGGAAGAATCTGACGGAAGTCACCCAAAAGCACAAATACTTTCCCTACAAACGGCTCTTGATCGTTGTCCATCAGATCGCGCAAGGACCGGTCGACAGCCTCAATGGCATGCCGGTGAGTCATGGGTGCCTCGTCCCAGATGATCAAGGTGGCATGTTGAATTAAGGCCCTTAAGTGGGACTGCTTGTAGATGGAGCGCGTCGCCTTGTCGTTCAGCTTCAGCGGGATCTTAAACGTAGAGTGGGCAGTACGCCCACCCATGAGCAGCAGAGAGGCAATCCCGCTCGACGCCACCGCAGTCGCAATTTTGCCCGACAGCCAAACCTTCGCAAGAGCATGCTTCAGTAACGTAGATTTCCCTGTACCTCCCGGGCCATCAATGAAGAACAGCTTGTTGCCAGGTACCGGTGTTTCAGTAGCTTCGATAATTCTGTCGTAGATAGCTCGCTGTCCTGCGTTCAGCTGGCCCTCGAGGTTTACCGTCTCTTGGAGCACGGAGTGGTCGTATCCCTCCATTTCGCGGCGAATGAGGTTGTTTTGCAGAAGCGCATCCAGCACCAAAGCCGGGAACTCATGCAGCTGCGGAAGATCGAAGTCGGCTACAGCGCTTCCGTTGGTTTGGAGTAAGTNTAAGTCGTTCAGGCTTTTGAGCGTGTGGAACTTGACCATGTCATCCTTTGCCTGGACTTCCAAGGCCCGGTACGTGTACGCGAAGTCTTGGGAGAGGTCACCGAAAAATTGGCTTCACAGGCTGCGAATTTCCAACACTTGTGAGTACACAACAATCGTCGCGAAAAGCTGTCAAAGCTGGTACGGCATCCGGAACTGAGACGCTTCTGTCATACAGGTGACCCATTCCGAATCGTCCTGCAGATAGCCGACGTGGAGCGCAGCATGGTGGTGCGGAGTGTAAACAACGTCATCTACAGTTCGTAGGTCTTCAAAGGACGTCGGGCCCTTGCGGTGGCATAGCAACACCCGCATGTAGAACCTCTCCCACTCCCTCGGAGAAACGTGGATCATCCGCCCAAGGGCGGCTTGGTACTGTTTGCGGTGCACCCAGCGCATAGTTGCTGCGTCCCACCGGAAGAGCTTGGGGGGTATCCTGATACACCATGGTCTTCGCCACTTGGTTTTCAGGGGCCTCGCTCGCACACAACTCAAAGAAGC